>WYDI02029451.1:0-14466 GCA_009867235.2 Psittacus erithacus | reverse complement strand
ACATTGGTGTTATCACCGCTGTTCCCAGACCAAAACCAGAAACACAGCACTGCACCAGCTACTAAGAAGGAGAAAAAATGACTGCTACTGCTGAACCCAGGACACTTACTTATCCTGGGAACTGAACTAGCTTTCCAACATACCTCAGAGTAAGTTTAAAGCCTAGTCTTGCTCTGAGTTGGAGACAGTAAAGTAGGAATTCAGTGCTCCATGAGTAACTACTGTTTACCCAGCCCTCTGCATCACAAAATATTGTGATACAGGAGGATAAAATAACAGATTCTAGCTTGGATACTTCAGGTGTGGTTATGTCACTGTGGCAGGTTACATGGCTGTCTTTTTCTTAATGCAAGATGAAATTCTTGTCAAAGCCATTCTTTGGTGCAGGGCAGTGCAAATAGAATCATAGAATTATAGAATCATTTAGGTCAGAAAAGATCTTTAAGATCATTTAGCCCAACTAGCACTGCCAAGTCAACCACTAAACCATGTCCCTGAGTGCTACATTTACATGTCTTTCAAATACCTCCAGGGATGGTGACTCAGCCACTTCCCCAGCAGCCTGTTCCACTGCTTGACAACATTTTGGTGAAGATTTTTCCTAATGTTCAATCTAAACCTCCCCTGGTGCAGCTTGAGGCCATTTCCTCTTGTCCTATCACTTGTTACTTGGGAGAAGAGGTCAACCCCCACCTCGCTGCATCCTCGTTTCAGGTGGTTGTAGAGAGTGATATGGTCTCCCCTGAACCTCCTTTTCACCTTTCCCCTCAGCTGGTCCTCATAATACAGGTGCTCTATACCCTTCACCAGTTTTGGTGCCCTTCTTTGGACATGTTCTGGCACCTCAGTGTCTTTCTTGTATTGAAATGCTTCAGCATCTGCTTCCAAAAGAATATACTGCCCACACTGGCTGTGCAGTTCCCTCGGAGTGCATATGTTGTGTGTGCTCTGTCACATTTTCTCATTACTATAGGCAAAGAGGAGTTCATCCTCTGCTTGCAAAGAAACAGTAGCTTTTATTGACCAGGCAGCTGGCTGTTGTGGTGATAGGCATTCTTGGCAGTGCTTGGGACAACTCTGGTATTTACAGCATCATTTTCAACTTCCTGATGCAGAGGAGTTGAGGCTTCCTCAAGGGAGGCTGGCGCAGAAAGGACATTTTGAGTGTGATTCCGTGAGAGCTCTGAAAGAAGCTCTGCTGAGCACTGATGGGAGACTGAAATGACACCAATGATTTTTCCATATTACTCTCTCCTCCCTCCCCTGGAACAATATCCATTAGAGTCTCAGGTGGGTGGTGGGAGCTCTTGGCAATCGTATATTGAAAAGAACAGTACTACTCAAATACGTATTTTGTCTTTTCCTGTGGATAATAATCTGCTAATTACAGCTACAGTTTCAGGCTGTTTACAGCTGAAAAGGTAAAATGAGATGCTGGATGAGCAGTCCAAGCATGATCTCAGTGTTCAGAAACTGTGGCAGTTGTGCTGCATTTGGTGGTCACAAGTCAAGGAACTCTTGCTTGGTCTCGTAGCTCCTTCCTGGATGTCAGAAGAGTGTGAACTGAAAGTGTAGGAATCGTGTAGAATTCAAGAGCCTTTCAGGCAGTGCTTGTATTAAGTGTTAAAAGCTACATGCCACTGTGAGGCATTTTGTCACTTTGCAAGCTGCCTTATATGAGGGACTCCACACTGATGTACTGCACTGGGGACAGAGTCAGGTTTGCTTTAGGTCTTGTCATGATTCAAGCTTTTATTGGGGGCTAACAGAGAAGAAAACTGCATGAGCTCTTGACCTCATGTTGTTTGTTTTCCTCATTGTGCTGGCTTGTGCGTACCAGCTGCGTTCTTGGAGCAAAGAACTGAGCCTCTCTGCTGTTCATCTTAGCTTGCTCATTTGAGGGCTGAGGGATAGAAACCTTGGTTTTTTGCCTTGTGTGGTCAGATCTGGAGTGACCCCATGCCAGCAAAGAAACTCCATCTGCAGGCCAGCAGTAGTCAGGCACTGGTATGTAAGGAGACACTATTGGGATAAGTAGTCTGTGTCATAATTCTCTGATAAAGGCTTGGGTAAAGCAAGTAATTACCAAAAGGAGCTGATGGTCTCATACCATTTCCTCACTGTTCACTTCCAGAGAGTGCACTTCTCATGGTTCCAAAAGAGCTTAGTACTTCAAAACGTACGTGGTGGTGAAGCAGGTTTGGACTCCAGCAGCCAGAGTGTTTCATGAATTCACTCTAATAGAAGATGGTTTTATTATCTCTTGAACAAAAGTAAGAGCTTTAATTGAGATATCCAGCGAATTCAACATTCATGTGTTCTGTTTGCATCCAGTGTTTTTGTGTGCTCGTTTCTCATGCGTGCAGACACTTTCCAGATATATTCAGAAATGTATCCAGTTGTGTTTCTCTACTGCCTGCAAATGAAATGGCTCAGGACTGATGGGAGGGATTGTCCCCAGTAACTTCCATTCAGGCACTATTTTGTACATTAGTGTTTAATCAATCTATCCATGGTCTGAAAGGAAGTTAGAAATTTTCCCAAGAATCTTTTCTTTGCAGACACTCCTGGTTTCTTCTGCTTTGATGTCCTTGCACTGGTTTCACACTGGGGCAGTGTTTTTGTGTGATGTTTTCATCTTCAGCATGAAGCTTAAGACAGGCTGAGACATCTTTGAAAGGAATGTATGAGAGAGGCCGCCTTGTCATAAAATGGATCAGGTCAGTGCTGGTATGATTTAGCTATCAGTAATCTGGGTTTTCTACTACTCATTTCCTTCCGTAAAGCTGCCTGAATGTAAGGGCTGGGGGATATTTTCAAAGCACAGTTTGTGGGTGTTAAGAATATCAGAATAACCACGATAGTGTTGGCTGTGCCAGAGTACTAGGGTAATTAATGAAGTTGTCAAACCCGGAAGCTCATCCTTGCAAGTAATGAGAGACAGTTATTTGAAGCTCTCTACCCTGGCAGGAAAGAAATTCTTAATTTCACCATTTCTATTTTGGCACAGATCCCAAAGGGGTCCTTTAAAGGAAAGGAAGCGCTCATTATATTTAAGGACTTCCTCTCAGAAGTAAAATAAAAGCCTTTATATGGAATAGCTACTTTCCAACTGGGAAGTGTGGTATAGTATCCGAAAGACCTCTCTAAACTGCGCTTCACGCTGTAAACCACCACACCTGACTCTCTTGGAAGCCAAAAATAACATGAAAAGCCAAGATAATGAAGTGTCCTTCTAGTCATAGTCATTCTTTGCAACATGATTGATTATCCTCTATTTTACGTGTTCTGAGAACAGTGGCATCATGTGGCTATCATCGCCAGTTTCTTCCATGTTTCTTTACTGGAAATGAAAACTAGTGAAAAAAACTGAAATGCAGGTGACCACTCTTCTGTCTACGAAGTCAGTTTCCTACCAAAAGCGAACTGGTACAATACATAAATCTTGATTATGTTGATTTAAGCCGTGAGCAAAAACTGTGTTGTGCTTTTTCCACACAAAGGTGATATTTTTGGATCCAAAAGTGAAATTCAGATCTTGGCATGAACAACAGAAGCGTCTTTGAAAATAAAGAAACAATTTGCCAAGCAGCCATAAGGTAGTCTAAGTCATCCCTGACTTCTAGTCCTTTCAGGAAGTTCTGAGTACTAGGGCTCTGCCTCCCACTGAGAATCTGTTACACAAAGTTTATTGCTCACAACAGTAATCCCAATTACAGTTTGAAAAAAGATTCTGCACCTCTTACACTGTGCTGGCTGTGAGTTAAGGTGTTCATACTGGAAAGACATCTCTCAGATGGCAAGTACTTCAAACAGTGTGAACAAGCTTAGTCCTAATCCTTTCATAAGAGAAATGTGCAGATCTTAGGAGACTGTCCAGACTCACCTTCCTCCAAAGGCTTGGCTGTCGTGCTATTCTGAAACAGTGAGCAATGAAAATATCACTGTTTTTAATGTTCAGCATACCATCAGGGCTCCATACTTATTAAATTGTCTCGTTATTAAAAAGACCTGATATTGGTGCTGTGATTCGAGTTAGCATCCTAGCCTTGTCTGCACAGATTGATTTCCTGGTATCTTACCTTTTTTTCCCCCTGAGGTTTCTGATAGTTCACGGTTTTTCTTTCTAACCGAGCTTCCACCAACCTCATACATGCTGTGTCCTTGAAACTGCCTTTTTTGCCATGCCACTGAGGCCTGTCAGGCCTTATTGACAAAGAACATCAACTGTCATCTCACAAAAAGTGGGAGCACTTTTTGTTTGACCTGTTGAGAACCTCTTGGTCACTGCTGCCCTTCTCTGAGGCACTCTTTCCCTCTGGTTGAGATCCTTTCTTTGCCTTCCTGATTTCTCCTCCTCAGTCTAGAAATGGTGCCTACCAGCACTGTCATTGCCTTCAGTTCTGTATACATTGCTGTTTGGTGTCCGAGGTTACTTTGTATGTTGGTGCTCCCATAATTGCTGCCTCTCGCCGCTGCTCCCCTTAGCCTGTTTTGTAGCCATGCACAGACCTGCTTGCTTGTGCACTTGGGAACACAACAAGCAGCGTGGCTTCAGAAAGCTTGTGTATCCTGGCACTTCCCTTTTTTAACTCTCCTGGGCATATCTTTTTCCCCTCTGGGTTGCAGCACATCATGTCCTTGGGGAGCAGTCTGAATACTTTGGTTTCTACTCTCTACTTCTAAAAGGGTGTATTGTGATAGTACAAAACAACCAACCAGTATCTCCCCCTCATCTGTATGTCTCTGTTGTCTTTTGGTTATTGGTTTCTTGTCTCTCTACTTATCTGTTGCTTTTGGAGTATCTTTCTCTAATTCTCCCTTGCAGTTAATCTGTGGCATTTAGGACTAATGTGGCATGGTCTGTAATTTATTTGTGGTGGTTTTTTTTTTGTCAGTTGTGCTAGACCATGCAAAATATTCCTCCAATTTCTTCATTATAATTTGTGTAAATCTCTGGAGAGAGGCTGGAGTAGCAGCCCACGGTGCTAAGATAATTTCTGTCAGTAAAAGTAAAGAAAATCCATCTTGACTTGTCTAAGTGTTGAGCTGGGATTTAAAGAGATTGTGAATTGTCTGCGTTTAACAGTTACAATATTTGAGTGTCTTACATTGTTGTATTTGCATATTTAATTAAATACATGTGTGTGTTTGTATGTATACACACGCAAAATTGGAAAATCAGTTCTTCTGATTAAACTTCAAACATTTTCTCTCTCTCCTCCTTCATCCTTTCACCCTTTCCTTTTCATTCTCTTTTCAATTCACTGATTTGGGTTTAGTCATAGCCTACCTTGCAAGATTCCTTCAGAAATCGATAGATGTCTGATCTAGGAAGTCTCTATTCTACTTTTCAGCTTATGCACATGTGTTTAGCATTTGCTTCTTTATGTCTGTTAATTGTCGTGACTGGGTTTCATGATCCTGGTTTGTCTCTTCCTTGACATAGTTTCCACCCCCTTCACTTCATTCAATAAGCAGGAATGTCCTGGGCATTTGGTGATTAGGAGTCAGTGCAGATTAACAGGAAACAGTTTTCACTGCACTTAGCCTAAGGATCTACCTAGTCATAGTTCAGTGGATGTTATAAGCTTTTTTTCTTCCAGGTTTGCTAATTCCTTTGCTGGAGGCTGTGCCAGTGCTGATAAAACTCTGCATTTCCCGGGGCTGCATGTATGAATCTATTTTTAACTTCAAATTACTTCCTAGACATCCATTTCCTCAGAAACCATTCTTTTTATGCCATGTGACTGCTGGACAGGGTCTGGTCCTTCGTCTGCATCTTTCATCTTCAGGATTATTCTTCAAAGTTACTAGTGATGACAATGTTCTCCATAGCATAATATAAACATCCTCTCCCTTCTCCATATCCTGATTTAAATCTTTTTTCTTGTGGGGGAGGAGATGGCATGGAGGAAAAGAATAGGATGTGACCCTGAAGAACTTACAGAAGACACCAAAAATGAGCAGGATAAAAAGTGTTCCGTTCTCTTTTAACAGATGGCAGGTTGAGCACTAACAGAACAAACCCCGGGTAACACAGAGTGTTGGTCATGCCCTTGGGAATTTAATCTAGGGTCTTGATCAGGAAGAATGCAAAGGATGCTGCCAGAAGATTAGGTTTTTATCTTGTACTTTTCTCCAACCTAGTTTAGCCACTAAAGGGCTGATCCAGACAGCAGTCTTTTACTGCCATGTCAGAGATATTTTAGCTTTTCCCTCTCTGTTAACCAGCTTAGATTTAACACCTAAGTACTAGGTGGCTGAAGTCATAAATCCTACTTTTATGTATTTACCAGCCAGTTTATGGTAAGAAATAGTTTAATCTCTTAACAGTATTCTTGTGCATCCTACCTTTTCACTATTTATGCCTATGAAAACTAAACTCTACCATGGAGCAATTGGAATCTCTCCTTCTGGAAAGGAATTTGGCAGATGCTGAGAAGAGGCTTGTGGCACTACTTCCATATTTTCCTGGCGGTATTCAGGAGAAATTGTAGAGGATGGAATCTTCCGTGCTGCTCCATATAGCTGCTGCCAAGGTGCTGGTGGTAGGCATACTGCTAGATGAAGTTTAGCAAAACATTCCTGTATTCATAGTTTCATATGCAAATATGATTTGACAAAGATGACCCTTTCTGACAAAGGAAAACACCAAGACCACAAGTTCTGATACAGCTGCATAAATCTGATCCATTAACTGGAAAGCTAAATTTAACATTTAAGTACTTGTAATGTAATTGAAAAGTAGGATGAAGCAAGTTGCTGTGAAAAATAGGCTGGGCACTAGAAGGCAAGTTAGCTGTTTGTAAGGTTGGTATGAGTTGCATTTCCCTGATATTAGAATAAATGGCACACTTATTAATAAGCTGCGCCTGGCACAGACTGTAAACAGCAGTATGCAAATGTCAGTGATCAGATGAGATTCTTGCAAATATGATGGCAAAGAGTCCTCTCAAAAAACAGGAAACAGAAAATGCAAAGGTTGTATGTTTCTGAAATCTGCTTTCCACGAACAGATCTAGAAGGTCCCTGTCAAAGTATATGAGTTTATTATTCTTCTCTATTATATGCAAAGCAGCTGAATATCACTGTGAAAGCCAGGAGCTTGCTGCCCTAGCACTTCCTGGTCTACTGCCTGGAGAGCTAGTGTGTTCTTTAATACTTGTACCATGCAAAGGGTTGTAAAGGAGGCAATAGCAACAAATGAACTAATGAATGCTATTAACAAGAAAAATCCATGAAGGAATGATGGATGTGTTTTCATAAAGATTTAGCCCAAAAGATCTCAGAAGTGATTTTCTGCCATGTTTTTGAAAGCTGATGGAGAAAGTCCTTGTTAGGAAGTCACCAGCTGCAGGTGTGGTTTTAAACTGGTGGGTTTGTTGCAGATTTCATATGTTGGAAGACTGAAAAGAGTTCATGAGCTGTAGGAAATGTTCAGGTGAACAGTGCTATTGTAGTCTCCAAAGAATAGGGTGGGTTTAAGACAATTTTTTGTTCCATGAAACATTGCCTTTTTTAATTGTATTCCTGTTGTTAACTAATCAATTGTAATAAAATTTCCCCATTGTTTTGCACAAGAACCTAACCAGGACCTAGCACATCTTTTGGTTTCTGTTTTACCTATTTAAAACATCAAGAAAACATTCACTTTCTTTTCATACTCAGATGCTTTCAGCATAATGAGACTTCCTAAAGTGAGTGTTACGGAAGGGGTACCACCAACTGCTTTGTTAAGGACTTTTGGGTTCAAGCTGTATAGAGCTCTTGGTTTTTAGATAGTTTATGCCTGCGGAGGTAGTGCTCTTACATTCTTCTGTGTCATACATGTGCTGTGGTATTTGTTTTGATTTGTTTTCTTGTAAATACAGAATCTACTATTAATGGAACAATTTGCTTTTTAAGCATCATTATTGAGAACCTTGTAATTTCTATTTAGTAAATGGCTGTGTCTTTATTTCCTCTTTTAGTATGTGGTACCTAACACCAAGCTGTGTGCATTCAGGTCTTGGAGGACTGAGGTAGCATAGTGGAAGGATGCATACAGTGGTGTCCCTGATTCATTTATTTTTTTCCTCCAAAGCCTATCCTTCCTATGCTGCTTTATAATCTCATAGCAGCTTTCCTCGTATCTCAAGGGTTCTGGAAGGCGGTGTACCCAGGAGGTTATTGCAGAGACACATACACCAGTTGCTGGCTCACTGGATATCTGTTAATAATTTGATACTTATAACCTGGCTGAATGACCTCAGATTCTCTTTCTTCTCTGTATTAGAGAACAACCGTTCACTTCTTTTATTTCTGTACTGTGGTTATTTTGTTGCTCATCTATACCCTTGTGGTTATCTGATATATATCACTGTCATACGAGAGTAAAAGCATCAACCATGGCTTCTTAAAATCAGTTGAGGAAGCTTTTTCCATATATCAGCAGACAAAAGGGTAAGAGCTTAACAAAAGAGGTTGGTGGATTTGATAGATAGTGCTTACAGCTGCTACGTATGTGACCATATAGATGTTGGAGTTGTGTCAGCCAGAGGTGCATCAGAGCACCAGGCATCTGATTGCTGCAAGCTGTGTGACATGAAATTGAATGTTAAGTCTTGACTGATGTGAAGAGGGGGAATGCTGAATCCTGCTCTGCAGCTTTGACACCAAGAAAGCTTTAAAGTGTCTGGGAATGGTTAGACAGCACCCATTATACTTTGTGACAGCAATATTGCAAAAACAGATGACAGCTGAATTAGCAGAAAGACCTTAAAAGGAGGAGGTAACAACGCAATGTGAGTTAACATCTAAGCATGTTCATCCATAGGTTACCATAATCAAAATTCCATAAAGGAGATCAGACATCACAGGAGGGCTTTGATGTGACTAATTAAAGAAAAAATTAAGTGATCTGCTTAATATTTTTTACAAAACCTGTAGAATGGAGTAATTTTGAAATTAGTGGAAAGCATGGTATGGATGATAGGGTAGAAACTTTACTTCTTCATGAGGATAGATTCTTTAAGCATTGGCAACAGCAAAGTAAGGTAGCGAACAGACTCAAAACTTGAGAGAATAACTACTTGATAGGAGTTTATGGGTAGAAATCACATAGCAGTGAACACTCAAAATCTGGGTTACAGATACTGCAGCAGCATCTACACTTCAAATAATGAGCATAACATTGCAAAAGTACTTGCTAAGAGTACATATTGTAACTTTTCTTAAACGCATGCTTGAAAACAGATAAGCTATTAAATAATGAAGGGGTTAACCTGTCTTTGAATTTTGGTGGTTGAAAGGGGTTAGGCTGCAGAGGCTAATGAGGAGTGTCCCGTCCTTTCCTTCTCCACCCCCAGGCCTTTCTCTCCATCCCAAAATTAATCCTGTGTCAGAATGATGGAAACAAAGAGTTTAAATAGCAGACTTGGAAGTAACTTTATTCCCAGTAGTGCCCATTACTGGGGACATAGCACTATAAGAAATACAAAGCGATCCAGTACGGAAGTTTAAGAGAGTACTTTATGCAGCTGGCCAAATTTCCAAGTATAAAAATGTAACTTTTATTAGTGCTATTAAGTTGCTGAATATTTAATGACAGTACATGTAGAACTGTGTGAAACTATGATACAGCACGTGATCAGAATTCTCATCTCTTGGCTTCAAAACCCAGCTTATTACTGAGGAAAGATGGAAAATTCTAATTTTTGTCAGTGTAGCTGTTACCATTATAAGTAAATATCAAGATGAAGTCTTATGTAGCCAATTCAGGAAGCTACATTAAATTCCTAGCAGTGTTAGCCCGTACTGGGTGTTAGTCTACTTGAAATAAACAGGAAAGATTTCCTTTTATTAGCTGTTATTTCAGTTTATTTGCAACTGAATTGGAATAACTCCTATCCAAATGCATCTGGGTAAACTTTCATGTTCATAAATTAAATGCACTCACCCTGAAAAACTTGAGGGCAGAATTTATTCTCACGTAATTCAAATGAGGCTTTCTCTGCTTCCCTCATTTGCTCAAGTGCAGTGATAGGACAGTGGTTAAGAGGTTTGTCAACATGCATATGGGTTTTTTGGGGGGGATGTTTTGTTTGTTTTCAGAGCTGCTGGTAGAATGTAGTTTGGGTAAGGAACAGAAAGCAATGGTTCAGCTGTGAGTTACAGCTATGAAGATTCTAGGATCCTTTTAAATGAAGTTGATGCTGCCTATAATGTCCAGTCGTTACCTCAGAGAAGGAAAGAATGGAGCATCCTTGACATTGCCTCCTGTTCACCCCAGCTGAGTCATGATTTTGAGCATTCATTGCTGCTGCTTGCACCATGGGCTCTTACAAGTGTCACTGCGGCTGGGGTTCTCTGTGGTGATACAGGGAAGATTTTGAAAGGCAAATGCCTAAGTACTGTGGTTTTGTTATTTCTAAATGCATCTAGAAACTCTGGGTAAGCCAGCAAAATGCATGAATCTTACAAGAGAATTAGACCACACTGGCTATTTTGAGGATGCAAAAGTCAATTAACTGTCCTTGGATTTCTGAGGTAAGGTCATTCCCAAATCCTTAAGTAAGTGGAAGTCCATCCCAGCCTTGAAATTTTTAATTTATTTTTAAAAGAAAAAATATGGTTATTATAGGGGCTCTTTTTCATCATTCACCAGTCCTGTTGAGCAGAAAAATATCTCCAGTAGAAAAAATGCCTGCTTTTGAATGGCCGGGAAGTGAAGACTCTTGCCCTGTATCCGTGTAACAGTTCAGTCCTGGGACACTGAGATTTATCCCACCTGGGCTTTCCAGAGACGATTCAGTTCTGTTGCTAATCCATGACTGACAGACATGCAATGAATTGCTGTCTAGAGATATTTTTCCTAATGTCTGTACAGGGAGCCCCTAGATGGACCATGCCATGTGGAGTAATCTCATTTTACTACTAGTTTTTGAGGTTTAACAAGCTACTGCATTTTTGGTGCCAGAGTTTCCAAGATGGAAAGGCAAAAAAACCCCAAAACCCAAGCCTAAGTCTCATTCTCCATTTGTCCTTTAATATTGAACAAAAGAAACTTCCTTTCTGCTACCCTACAGAATATATAGTCTGGGCACAGCTGAAATCTTGGGAAGTAATACTATTAATAGTGTCCTCCCTATAAATGAGAACTGGATGAGACTTTTTGAAACTATTAAGTTGAAGAATTGTTATTCAAAGCTAGTACTGAGGGTTACCAGCCTGTTTCAATGATGACTTTCTTTAAACATTTGGGGGTTTGTATGCAAAGTCAGAAATAAGACTGGCAGAGTAATAATAGTTTGTGTAACAATGATGTGACACAAGAAAGAAGCTTGCTGTATTCTCTTAAGACTTGCTTAAGAGTTTAAAATCAGCCTGGAATGTCATGTCCCATGACATCTGCACCAAGACCACTGTGCTAGGCTGGAACCAAGGTGCAGCTTCAGATCAAAGGAAAACAGCCATCACTTTCAGTCTTTTGATAGAGGATTGATGCAAAGCAATTCTGTCTGTGTTAACCTTATGATTTGATTCCACTAGCTGATGCTTTCACTTGATGATTTCAGAATTTGATTATTTAAGACATCACCATTGATTTGATTTATTGATCCAAATTCTGTGTGACAGACTTGGCTATAGTTAGATTTTAATTTATAGAATTTAAACCAGTTTTGGCATAATGATATCTTGCTTTGTTCTTAATATTTCTTACTAAGTTTTAGAAAGAAAATCTATGCAGAGTGCATAGATCTATGTTTGTTGGGGGTTTTTTGTTCTTTTGAATCCAGAAGCCTTGAGGGGAAAAATGTAATTTAGCTTCGATATTTGAAAGATATTTGGCTCTATTTAAGTCCTTTGTTCCCACATATTGCACAATACTTCAAACAGCAGCGAAATACAATGTGTAAGTTGCAGTTTGCTCACTACAGATCCAAAATTAACTTATAACAGGTAATTATCCACAAACTGGTAGTTGCTCATTTCAGCAGAGCTCTCCAATACATTAGTTCATGTCAGTTCGCATCATAAACCCAGGCCCTCACTGTACTGTGAACTGAGTTAGCAGAAATGTCCATATAAATAGCAAAAGAAAAAACATCTAAAACCCCAGCATCTACCTCCACTGAAACATAATGTTGTTCAAAATGACTCATCAAATTCACATTTTTGGAAACCTGGTTAGAGGTCAAAAGCTTTTATATTTAACAGGCTTCTTCAGTGAAAGTCAGTTAATCCTGGAACGGTTGTGAGTAAATACAGTGTGCAAAGAAGCTACAACAGAGGGAAAGCTACAATAATGTCAGCCTGTAAGTAGGAATCAAGACTGGATTTCAACAGAGGTGAAAAGCTTCTAAAGATTAAAGTCTGTTCTGCAGGAAGCAGAAATATGTGAAGTGTTTAAACGCAGCCCAGGAGGACACATTGACTCTTTCTGTTGCTTGAGAATACACAGCACACTGTTGAAAAACGTTGCTGTGTTACTAATGACTACAGCCTGATTTCTTCGTGGCTTTTTGTCTGGTTTGGTGTTCATGGCAGACTACTTGGACTTGTGTAATGGTGGTCTAACCTGCCAAGGCAAGGAGGAGTCAAGTGTCTGACATCCTGGCGGTGGATTCACTTAAGATGCAAAGTGTGCTACAAATAATGGAGAACTAAAGGACCAATTGGGTCCCTTGGGTTATTGAGCGCAGTCCACCACAGTTCAAGGCAGCCCTGTCATGGAAATTTAGATGAGAATGGACCACAAGACATACACCCTCTGCTAGGAGCGCTGGAAACAAAAAACCCTCGAGACCTAACTGTGAAGCTAAACTCTCAAAGCTGTGGCAGCAGACCAGAGTTGTCCTACGGGTTTCCCGACCCAGGCCAAGTGTAGGAGCTAAGGATTAAGTCTGATCTCTTTTCCACGTGCCAGTTGCATCATTCCACCTGAAAAAGATAGTTACCTCACTAAATGATGGTTTGGTTTGAACAAAGACTGTTGCAATTTTGCAGGAGTATCAAACTAAAGTGGGTAACACAACATATGCTCTGTTTAATGTTTGTGGGAGCGGCAAAAAGTAATAGTGTAAGTCCTTTCACTAGCTTGATTTTTCTAAACGTCTGAAATCCATTTCACACAGCTTAAGTAACAGTATCCCACATGCTAGGTTTCTTCCTGTTTAATGGAATATGCTGAAAGGAAACGACTTTGCTTAATTTCTGAAATGCTAGGTTTAAAATTTCCAAGCAAATTGTCCTATGTGCCAGTCGTACCAGCAAGAAAATGAAGTACTAACCATGCAGCATGCCTGCTGCCCTGATTTTTTGAGGTAATAAAGAAATTGGGGTCATCATTCACTGCTCCTCTGTAACTCAATGATTAGACTGATTTCTAAAGAAGGAGCCTAATAAGATTCTAACACCAAGAAGTATGTTTGCTATGGATAACTCTACTAATGATGTAACACAATGAAAAAGTAAGATGTGCTTTTAGGGTATTTGCTGATGCCCTTCATACAAGCTGCAAGTTTAACTGGATATTCACTCCTCTGCCTCTTTCTTTCCCAGTCTTAAATAACTATATTACCAGGAATGGCAGAAGACGCTTTATTCAGTCTTGGCTTATATGCTGAATGCAAAAAACCATCAAGACAGGTCATTGTCCACAGAGCCTTACAGGCATCAACGGATTGTGACTTTCCCTGTTTTGTCTTAAGGCAGGGGCCTCTTGTTTTCAGTCCATCTAACATTGGTCTGCAATTCATTAACAGAGCAGATGTGCAGAAACCTCTCCATCATGGCTACAGGTTACAGGGTTGACTCTATTTTCCATTTCTTTCTTTTGCAACACCTGCTGCCCTTCCCTGTCTTCTGGAAACAAAACCAAACCAAAACCAAATACACAAAAAACCCCCAAACCAAACAACTAATTGTAAAATAAAGCCTTTAAGGTTTTTCTAGCTTGCTTGAGGGATTTTGGGTCTAAGGTAGAAAGTAATGGGTTTTCACACATATGCTGGGAAGGATAACTGAAATTGTTGCTGAGTGTGTATAGATTATAGAGTGACTTTAAAAATGTGCTTAAGAAAAGGAAGAGAGAAAAGCAGTCAGTTAAAAGCATTTTGGCTTCAGAGAATGTGGGTGGAAGAAGGGCTGCCCTTTTTCAGAAGGGGGAGTGAGATTCTTGTCCTGTCAGACATGTGATGGACATTAATGGCAGGAATTATGGACAGTGCCCTGAAGAAAGAATTAAATTGTCTGTTGAAGAAGGGACTAAAATGTATATCCTCTTCTTTAACAAAAATAACTGTGTTTTTCGTCCAAGAGATCAGGCAAGTCGAGTATCTTTAGTGGTTTTTAGAATCATAGAATAGTTAGGGTTGGAAAAGACCTTAAGATCATCCAGTTCCAGCCCCCCTGCCATGGGCAGGGACACCTCACACTAAACCATGTCATCCAAGGCTCTGTCCAACCTGGCCTTGAACACCG
>WYDI02029444.1:0-50419 GCA_009867235.2 Psittacus erithacus | reverse complement strand
CTCCTGGCCCTCCTGCTGCACTTCCTTCTAGTTGGGATGCAACACTCCTGAGCTTGTAGTAGGAGATCCTTGAATATTAACCAACCAACTGAACTGCCCTTGTTCATCCAGGTGATACTACAGGAGGTGCGATGCAGATACACATACAGAACAAAGGCCCGTCCTTTGAATTTACAGTCTGAATAGAAAACGTTTTGTGAGACTGGTATATTTCTGTCTAAAATATATGGTTTAATTTAGGAGTGCCTGGGTGACACTAGTGGTCAGGTTAAATGACCTCTAAGTACCTTCTTGCTTTAAGCCCAGAGCAACAGCAAGTGAAGCAGTTTGAATGGGTCCCATTTATTATTCTTTTAATTGCCTGCTAGTATTTCTTTCAGCAGGGAAGACTAATAGACTCTTTTTATCTCCAAATATCTTCCAAACTATTCAAAATCACAATCCAGCCATAACAAATAAAGAGTCTTCAGTTCCCTGCAAATGCAAAAGCAGATGGACAGGGATCCAGGAGATTCCTCTTTCTCATATAGCTCTGCAATAGACCTCGGGCAACTAAGTTAAACTGTCTGTCCCTTGATCCCCCACCCATGAAATGGTGTAATCCTTTATCTCACACTTTATTAATCTTGCCTAGTCAGGCTGTTCTTTGCTTATGGGGTATGTCCAGCATCACAGGACCATGACCTGGGCCTAGAGATAACACAAGACTGCATTAGGTTGAGGAATATTCTTTTTCCTAGCAAAAATCAAAATCGAAGCAGAGTAGAACAAACAAAAAAGGACAATGATCACAATTTCTTATGGAACCACTGTCTATCTGAATGTGGAGAAAATAGCAAGTTTCCTTTAAAAGGACTTGCAATGGAATTCACACTCTTGTCAGGTGTAAATTACAGCCTGTAGCTCATCTTGTTCTATCTACATCCCCTTTCTTAGTCATGCATAGCAGCAGCATACAAAAATATTTCCTGCATGTGATCAAGCGAGTATGGGCACTTAGAGATGCAAATAAAATGTAAGACCTTAAAAAATTAGTTTACTGGTATCTTAAAAGAAAACTAAAAGTTTGTAATCAAGCCATTTCTTGGTCAGATAAGTGATTTACTCAGGAACACAATTGTGCTTGGGAGCACAATTCAAATAAATCGATGAAATACTTTCTTTAGGAAGTTACAGGGAACTGAGATAGCTAAAAATAAATAGCGAAAAAAAAAATCCCAGGAACACGATTCTACTGTGCAGACACAGATATAGTATAGCCATATATAGACACAGATATAGCTCACTTAAGTCCTGATCATAATAGAGCTGCTCAGTGGAACAGCATGGGAGAGACGCTTTTCATCTTTTCTTCCCGTGTTTTACACAAAACCTTCTGATTGCATATGCTTTATGACATCTAATAGATTACCTCAGGCAAATACCTATGCCTAGTAAACACTGCAGAAACCCAGTTTCATCTATGCTCATATGTGAAACAGTAAACTCCTCCCCAAGTCCCATGAGTTGGTGACACTGCAAAGTGCATCACTGGCACACAGTGAAGCATCACCAACTTTGGGAGGAGTCATCAGATGGAGTTGCAGCACTCTGTTGTGTTAGTCCATATTTCAGGGTACAAACAAGATTCCAGCCTTGGTAGAAATTCAATGCTGTTAATCTTCTTTAGGACAACTGTGGCTAGGGGCAAAGGAGCAGTGTGTTCAGTTTAATTACACAGCCAGAAATGCCTGAGCTAGGAAATTCTCTCTTTTAAGTTGGCAATTTCCTTTTATTCAGGAATAGCTTAAAAAAATCTTAATTATTAAGCTATCTATACAAAGACTATACCTAAGTTTTACTACTGATTAGCTCTCCAAATGCTTATCAGTTGGTGAAGACTTGATATTTGCCACAGCTCAGAGAAGAAGCACTAATTTTCTAGATGATAATCAAACCCTTTCTTTTGGCACTCAAGCATTTGTTTGTTTGAATAGTGCATGAATAAAAGTTTCATGTGGTTTCTCAGTGAATGAAATGAGATGCTATACCTGCTACAAGTCATTATAGGTCCTCTGAAGAACCTTAGCTTCCTAGTAATCAATATCTGGGATAGCAAATTCAGCCTAATTGGGGTCCATGTTTCTGAGGGGACTTTAATGGTGGAAAGAGCCATGCTCCATCTCATCTCAGTGGTACTAAGATTCACGTATGCAGATCCATCACTGAGAATGGCTTGGCCTCTGCTACCATTAATTGAAGCATATTTAGAGACTTGGCAGAAAAAAAATACCCAAATTTGAAATGTCAAGAGACAGATCCAGCTAGTTTCACATCCTGTTGTTATAATATACCTTAATTACAGTTCATCAGGAAATATTGTTCCTGGTGGAAGAGCATCTGACACAGTTTTTGTGGGTGATTAAATGTAGAACAAAATCTGACGCATTTGTTGAATGCAGGATCTATTTATTATGACTGTACGTTTCAGTGTAGAGTATCATTCCTATTACATAACAAAACAAAAGAAAGTCACAGAGCAAAAATATTTGCCTTGCCTTGTGGTGCTTCAATATTCCCTGCTGTCTTCCTTAATTTTCTGCTGCTGGCCCCTTAGGACTTTAGAGCATGATATAGCTCCCACTGAAGTTAATCAGAGGCTTCTCACTTGGCTTCAGCTGAGCCACATCATATCCTAAATGAACAGAAATAGAGGAAAAGGCTGAGGGAAAAAAAGTGCTACAGGGATTGACCTCTGCGCAGTTAGACATAGTGTCAATGAGGGCTTTGATTCATTTGTGAAAGAGTAATCTGTGATTTATTGGAGAAGTGCTATTAGCTAGAATCCTTTCCTCACACAGTATAAAATATAAAAAGTGGAAACCCAGACCAAACCCATGAGCTGAGCTTCTGCTGGTGTAAATAAGGTTTGCTCACACTCATTGTTCTGTGGTTGTACATGACCCTGAAACATGTTTTGCTGGGCTGCCTGAGACCATTGCTCATGCTCAGAATAGAAATGGCAGGATTGGTTTTATCACTGAGAAGTAAGTAGTGCATGTCTTCTGCCCAAAAAGTAACCAAATTACCATTTGTGAAGTAATCTTTTTTCTCAGTTAGGAAAAGGGGAATTTAAAAAAAAAAGCACTATTGGCTAGACTGCTTGTACTGGAAAAAGCTTTGTTTTTCACATGTTCTGCACAGTGTTTTCCTAAGTGCTCATTTACTCTGAACTGCAACAACTGTGATAAATCATCTTCTATTTACTCTTCAGTGCAACTACATGCTTTGGGCAAAGATTTTTTTATTATTATTTATTTATTTTTAAGAGCAAAACCCCTTTTTTTTTTAAATGCATTTTTTCCATCACCAGTGATGGATTTTATCTTTGATATGTGATCCAGCTATTTAACTACCTCTTACTACTTCTCCCATGAATTGTTTATACAGCAACTTGGCAGTGTAATTTGCATATCACAGGAAAGATCCCATTACATGTTCCCAGAGGTGTGGTTTCACCAGCTTTATCACTTTCTGCCACCTATGCATATCCCTGGAGCAGTCTGGTTAATCCAGAAAGGCACTTCTTGGCTGCCAATGGTAATTAAACATTAATGGTGCAGTTATAAAATTTTCAGTCACTCAAACCTTATCTCCCCATTGTCTTCAATAAATAAAATACCTAAAAAAGATTTTTATCTCTTCATAAAAATTCTCATGCCCCAGGAAGATCACAGAGTGTTACATGTATTGTATCCTGTTCAGCTGTTGCAGACTCGGCCTAAAATAGTCAGACATGGATCAAATGCACAAAGAAAGAACAGTTGAAAAGAAGGGGAACCAAGTAACTCAATGTACCCCAGAGAAGCTGGAGAAGACTTGGGGCTGGACACAGTATTTGCTTTCCAGACTCTTTGGTGACTGAAGGGGGCAGTGGCTCTAACTGCAGGTTTCTTGGTGATGAAAAGCCCATGTTTGGTTATATTCCACATTATTCTTCACCAATTGTATGAAAGATAATAAAATGACAGCAGCATAACTTTTGCTGAGAGGAACACTTTAAGAGCACTGTAGTAACATCACAGCATACAACTGCTGGGGACAAGGAGATAGAAAATAAATGGAAGCCAGATCCACACCAAACACCAACATATTTCCTTGCACAAAGCATTGCTGCCTCCAGATGTTTTCCCAATAAGCAGACAAACAGTCCTGTGCCTTCAAATAGAGTCATCCAACACACATTGGAAGGAACAAACATTGCAGGTACCAAATCGTTCTAACTTGATTGTCCTTGTCCAAATCCATCTTGCAGTAAAAGACTACACATATGAAATTTCAGAAATGCAGGCTCAGTTTGGGTGAAATCTGGAGCCTGCGATCTAGAGTAGACTTAGTAACAAGACCAGCCTTCCCAGGAAATACCCCAGGCAACAACAGTAACACCCCTCATTAGCCACCCAGCACCTTTCTCTCTAAGCAATATGAGAAACCCACATACCATAGAAGGCTGGAAGAGAGAGAAGACATTGACTCACTGACAAAACCAAGGGGCTATTAAGTCAGTGGCCTTTGAGTCACAAAGCCAACCTCCGTGAACAGTGATTGAAACTTGTTATTCTCCCATACCCCAAAAGTGCGCTATATAGTGTGATAGCTGGCAGTAACAGTGACAGAGCAAAAGGCAGATTAAGCACAGCTGTCCCCTCAAGTCCAGGGACAGCCTGGTGGGCAGGAAGGCAAATCTGAGCTGTTCCTGTCTGTTTAAAAGACAGCATTTAGTTTTTGAGCCTGTCAGCATGATCCTTTGTGAACGCATTGTGGTTTACTGACATGACACCCTGACATTTTGGTTTAGTAGTACAAAAAAAACACCCCTAAACAAAACGCAAAAGGTAAGGTTATAAAATCAAACATTATGGTTTCTGCATGATAAAAGAAGTACTGATTTCACAGAGACCTGGAAGCTCAAACTGCTGCAGCGCTGTGCCAGTACAAGAAAACTGAAAAATGGAACTGACCTGGGTTTCACAGTTCAAGCATGCCATGGCAGGGATCCCTCCACTACTTCTAAATTCAAAGCTCAAATAAACACAGTTGTAGTTTCTTGAAGTGGATGCTTTTAATGTAATCTGAACAGGGTGAGAGAAAGGGAATACTCCTGAAGCCTGTATTTCTTAGGTAGAAATAATCCTGCCTGGAGAAGCCCATCTTGTGACTGTCTGCTATTAAGACTACAGGGGAGAGAGGGAGCGTCTTTGAGTTCACATACTTACCGCTCAGTGGTGTGTCTGCAGAGTGGCAAGAAATAAACAACAGAGAGGAGGGGTTAACCAAAGACCTCCTGGCTAAAATCTATACACCTGGAAACAGAAGGGAGAGGGCTGCATGGTCAAATATAGTTGAATTATTTCTAAGAGGGGGATCGGTCACAGAGCTATCAGGCACAAAGACACCTATCACTAACTGTACCCACTTTCCATCATGCTCCTAAGCCCAAAAGAGCAGTTGTGCATGTCATGTCAGTCTTTCTGAATGAATCTATAACATTCTTCTAGTCCCCAGAAAGAGTACCACTGGAAAGCATCTGTACAGTAAGTAGAAAGAGGGGACAGAGAGATGCATGGATCTCCATCAGAATATCTACAACTCCTCAGTTGCACCCCAAGATGTATTCTCCATCTTATTTCCCAAGAAAGCTGTTTGCCTTCTGGAGAAATGCCACCATTCTGCCACAATTGCATCAACAGAATCTCCATGCAGAAGGTCAGATGAAAGCAAAAATGTCTCTGAGCCTGATCTGAGATGGCAGAAAATCCCTTTACTTGGGTCCTGTCTACCAAAATTACACCACCTTTCTAATAGATTTCCCCTTTTTTCACAATTGACGTATCAGGCAGGAAAGAGAAGTGCTTGCTGAAGACATCAGCAGTAGATGCAGACATTGGTCTGGAGCTGGGTCACAGAGCACAGCACAAGTCAGAAAGTCTAGACATGGGCAGGGCTTGAGAGGATGAGGCACAGCAGCTGCCCATTATGCTTGGAAATGTGCAGACGAAGAACGAGCAAAGCTGTACTTTAGAAGAGCTTCTTCAGCTGCAAGTGGTAAAGGATACAGCAGACATTTTCCAGATCTGTCACAAGCACTGACATTGGCAGAAATCAGATAAGGCTGGTGTTTTGTTAACAATCTTCTCCGAACTTTTCTCAGAGAAAGAATTGGGGTACTGGCCCTCCTCCAAAAAAAATGCCTAACAACTCTGTAACAGATTTACTGGACAATGGTACTGAGGAAACACTCATCATAATGGAGAAACATACTGTAAAGCATAATGTAGTACTGTAGTTGCATACATTTTTTGCATACAGAGTATTTATAGATGATAACCTGGGCAGTTTCATATCTCTAGGTATTTACTGGGTGCTTGTAAAATGAAATGGCATTTTTCATTCCATCTTGACTGGAAGAGAGAATACATTTAGGTTAAAAATTGTTTAGAATTACTTGCTGATGCTATCAGCTTTTCTGTATCTGCTTGTAGGAGGAATAGAAGAGGGACGAATAATGCCTCACTGTAAAATCACAGAGGAGAAAACCAGAAAGCAAGCTTTGTTTTCAACATGTTTAAACTGTTCAAATGACAAGAATTGGTTGCCTTGGAAGCAGATCTGCAGTTGAATGAAACCTTTCACCTGTCCAGCATATGAAATATTTATTATCTGAAGGTTACTAGAGATTAAATAAAGCCAGACATACAATGCAGAAAGCAGACCCCGGCTCATCACCTCCATGAATTTCACAGATCCTGTGGCAGCCAGATTAGATTTTGCTACAGAGAGAGGAAAGTGAGCTGAGTTGCACTATTGGTATAAAGAGAAATTAAACAAGAGCAAAGCAACATCTTAACTTCATATCTGATTTAACCTGGCTAGTGATGCTGATGCAAAATGCTGACGCTCCTCATATGCTGCGCTTAGTAAAGCTGCAAAATGTTTTTGTTTCCAATTAGAGAGAAGAGCCCACTCTCTTTAGTTAATTATTTTTTCCAATAAATTATTCTTGACCACTTGTATCCCCATAAAAATTGCCCAGTGTTTTTGTCTTGTAGAAGTTGGTGGTGTGGATTTTTTTCACCTTTCTCTTTTGTGTGGGTTGGAATTAATTTATTATACAGCTGAAACTTGGCAGAGATCCAGACACAACGCTCTGAAAAATGTTCATACTAAAGTTCAGTGATGGGATTCCTTGTTTATTTTATCTCAGAGACTCCCCGAGAATTCAGTCCTGCAAAATGGAGCACAGCTGATACACAAGTGGGCACATAATCCAGTTCACTTTATTTTTCAGGGAAAAGACTTTCTGTTTCTGCAGACACAACCCTGAGTATGAACAAAAGCCTGAGCCATTATTTAAGAAAGTGGTTTTTTTGCATAGCTGTTTTCAGAGTGAATCACACTTTGAAAGAACCTTGACATTTTTGCCCTTTATCACATTCATTTTTTTCCACAGAAAATCTGGACTTCCAACGCCTTTGGCATCCTTACTGTTGCTAAACAGTTTTAACATCTGCAATCAAAAGGTGTTGAAATTGTCTGATCAAGCTAAGAGGTTAAATGAAAGATTAAAGTCCATTGTCATCATATCCTAAATTGTACCACAGTAAAGTATAATATTTCTGCTAAGTCTGTATCTGTGTGTGAAGAGACTGAAAAGTTGTAGTAAGTGAACACATCACACCAAAATATGATCGCTCCTTGCAGTTCATGCTTCCTTATCACAATCCACTTGGCAACTGCATGAAGATTTTAGGAGTAAATACTGGGTTCAGATAACAGCATTTTGAGTTAGACTCTTGGGTGCTGCACAGAATGGATCCTACCTTAACAGTTGAGATGGAAGTGAGGTATGAACAAGATGGGAAGGCGAGGAGGGGAGAAAGAAGAAAAAAGAAGGAACAAGATAAGAAGCAATATGGGATCTGAATGATGCCATTGTACAAGCTGCTCCACCATGGTTCAAAACTGACGAATACACTGTTGGAAAATGGGGATTCCTGGTTTCACAGCGGCAGGTAACATTTATCTCTAGCCTCTTTCACCACACAATAGACCTTAAAATATTAACTTGTTCTCTGTTCCAGCTATGCTGCTCTGGCATAGCTAGTCCTGTGCAGTCCTATGCCTTCATAGGGCACACCTCTGTTCCCGTGCAGGAGCACTTCCACATCCTTACCATGTAATACTTAGCTACATGCAGAGGAGAGCAGGCTTTTTCTAGACTCTGCCTTCATTTTTATTGCTTCTGTGCAAATTACTTCCCCCACATCTACTACAGTCCCTTCGCCCTCTCACAGAGCACCATGCTTATGCTTTCCCAAGTTTGCTAGAGAGAAGTTACTAGGCTCCAAGTGCACCAAAAAGCACAGAGAGTGCCTTCTTTCCTGCCTTTTCGTACGCCTGGAATAACCCCCTCCTTTCCCATTGTGGTACATCAAGTACCTTCCCTTTCTTTTAGAAAGCTGAGAATCCATCTGTTCGGCTAAGCATTCCATCTGCAACAGCAGTGAGTCCAGTGATGTGCTGCCAGTATTTCAACAAAAGGCTCCTCTAAACCCATGCCCCTGAGCCAGTAAGACAGCCCACTTCCCCAGGGTGGGGATGCTCACAGACAGATAGGAGGCATGCGGGACTGGCGGACCATATTCATTTGGTTCTTCCATTTCAACCAAATGCTTTCCCATATCCAAAGAAAGAGGAAGCAGCATTTGGGAAACACATTTCTTTTGTCTCCTACCAGAAATGTTCATACCTAGGTCCTGGGAAGAAAATAAAAAAAAATGACTTTGTTGAGAAAGTTGCAAAGTGTGCACCTGGAAAAATTACAAAGCATGAAGATGGTAAGGAGGGATTTGAATCCCTTTCAGGGACTGCAGAGGACTGTCTCTGTGTCAAGTAAATTAGGAAAATGACTCTGGTTACAAAGAAGGAAATTATGCCAAATATTCCTTTCAGCAGGATGCTGGTGAAGGGCTGAGCTTTGCAAACATAACTGGTAATTTTGAGGACAGGGGTGAGGGAAGAGGGCTCAGCAGCTGACACAGATAGTTTTCCAGAAGGCAAGTGTACAACACTTTTGCCTTTCATACTTCTGTATCAGGTCTGAATACATACTGTACAGTGTATAAATACTTGTATGTATTATGCATATATGTAGATAGGTATGTATGTATATGTGTATTAGATAGTTGCCTTTACAAACTTTGGCTGCTGCATTTGCTTCATAGGCTGTACTGTCTTGGGCATTTTAAAAGTCCAAGCTTGGTAATTTTCCATATATGACTTATACAAGAGTTGATACATGTTGGTCAGAATGCTTTGACTGCATGCACTTGCATCACCCGCTTTTTCTGTTGCTGTTTACCAGCTGCACAGCTTTAGGTTTATGACAAATTGCAATCATACATAAGTGGCCAGCTGCTAAATTACATTCAACTCCCCAAGATTTTAAAGGTGACAAAGTAATACACTAGTTTTCTACTTTCTTTTTTTTTTTTTTTAAGTCAGCAATTTCTTAAAGTATTTGAGGCTCTTCTTAAACAACAGCAGAACTCTGCATGGGAACACAACCTATAGCACTTCATCTCTCTTGTCTTGATGTGCTTTTCAAATTTTACATAAGGAAAATAAAAAAAACCCTTGAATTCAACAATTCAGTATAACCTTCAGCACATGAGTTTTGTTGGTTTTGAAGAATAAAGGACGCAATGTTACCATCAGTGGTTGCCTTATAGCTTGATAGCATTAGTCTATAATACATGTGCAAATGAGCACACTAAGTAATCTATATTTACACATCAGGACGCAATTTTAAAAAATATTGTCTGGCTTTGTCTACTTTGGCTGCCACATAGATAGCAAAGTCTCTTACCTAAAAATGCAGGCAGCGCTAATGTGTCTGTCCTGTAATGATTTCTTTCAGAGAAAAATACCGATCCTTATCTAGCAAAGCATCGTAACACATTTTGGAGCTCACCCATCTATAGCAAAACACTCTGGAGCATGTTTATGTTTAAAGCGTTTGTTGAAGAGGCAGAGATTAAGCATGTGCTCAGTTGGTCTGCTGCACTGGGGCCTGTCTTAGGCTTCCACAAGGTGATCTGAAATGCTCTGAGCTGTCTTGGACAGCCACCAAGCACTGCGGGTCCTTTACAAAATAGGTCTGAGGAAGATGCTATATGAAAGATAATAAAAGCAAGAACAGCCAAAATCCCAGTATCACTGAGGACTTTCCTTCCAAGCCAGATGGGACAAAAGCTTTTTAAATGGAGGGCTGATATGGACCATAAGGACTGAAGCACTGCTGACCCAAGGAACGAACACATATAGCCACAGAAATCCTATCGGCTAAATTGGTAAGGCAGGACAGCATGGGTGGAATGTAAAGATCACTATTTTGTTTTTGCAGACAATAAAATGTGATGCAGACAAAAAAAAAGTTACCTGTTAAAGATTTGCTAAAGCAAAGCTATGACAGTAATTTGAGACAAATCCAGATCTGCTGAATTCTACTCTGATTCTCCAACCATTAGATCAGCATCCCTCATGGCTTTGAAATAAGCACTCAAAGCATAATTAAAGTAATTTATATGTCCATCATGTGATCGAAGCAAGGAATTAAAAACACTTTGCAGAGAACTGTCCATGTTACTTGTCGCAGCGGAGATGAGCTGAAGCAGTGAAGGTGGTGCAGGGTGCTCATCACTCACAAGAGCATTTTCCTTTTCCAAATAGGTGTAAGTTAATTGCTTTCTTATTTTTCTCCAATTTCTTCAAAATCTCACAAATTCCAGTAACGTGTGCTGCCCAGCTTCACTTAGTTTGATCTTTGCAAAGTATCTTACTGGTCACCTCCCCACTCAGCACTCTCAGAGTGATCATATGGCACAAAAAGCCAGTTCATTTCCCAGGCCAAGTTCTCTGTACTCTGTACAGCTCTCATCTGGTTAAAAGCATGTGAACAAGCATACAACATCCCATACAAAAAGCCAGCTCACCTTTCCCTTTTGGAGAGAAAACCTCCTGCCCTCACTGACACATATGAGAGCTGGAACACGAAGCTGCTAGCCCTGAGCTGAAAACAGAGGAGTTGCGCTGGGCCACAAGTGGTCCAGCAAGTTTGTGAGTGGGATGGTTTACACCATGCCATGACCTTGAAATATTCTGTATTTCCAGTCTTGTGAGAAGATATTAGTAACATTGGAAGCCACACGAGATAAACCAGGTGAGTTGTATTTCCTCTAGCATTCACTCTTCAGCTCTTCTCTTCTCGCTGTTTCTGCTGCTGCACCACTTTCTGGAATCAGGGCACCATGCCTCCACCAATCTCCTTCTGGTTCTCCTCTTCGCAGATGCCACAACCCTCTGCAGGAATGAAACCTGGTGATCTAGTCATGAGTTTCTACTGGGCCCCCACTGCAACATCTGCGTTTGCAAATCCCTCTTGCAAAGAGGAGGGAAGATGCCATCCAAATGCATGAGTGGAAGTATCTTGTACTAAAATTCTGTGGTGATCATCCTAGTCTGATCATTTAAGCTGACCACAAGTCTGCAAACTGAGAACATAAGTGCTGCTGGTAGGAGCAAGTCAGTAATGCAAGAAATACCCTGGTGTGAGCTATGCCAACTAAAGAGTGTCAAAATCCGTCTCTCTTTCCTCCTTCTCTCTGAGGAAAGACTTATTTCCCAAAGGATGGATCTGTTTCCAAGAGCACACATTAGCACAGAATCTGGACACCAAGACTGCACACAACTAAAGCACTGGCTGCAGCACAGTTTCATCTCCAACACACACCTGAAGGACCCATTCTCTTTTTTTCCTGCAGTTCTTGAATATCCTATCATTCCAATACAGTATCTTTCAGTCAAGACTACATAAACTGTCTCCTAATGAGTACAGACATGTGCATTTGCACGCAACTAACAGACCAACCAACCAATTAACCAGCAAGCTAACACTGTATATTTATACTTAGCCTTCATCTTGCTTGGTACCCTGTTAAAATTATCTTTCTTCAAATATTCCTCTCACATTCCCTCAGACTTTCTTACTGCTTCAACTTTGTGTACAGCTGCTGCTTCACGAGGCAATTTTGTTGCTCAGTTAACTATCACATTAATCAGGTGAATGTGTCTCCCTACTATATCTAACAATTGCTCATTAAATCAGGTCTCCAATAGTGCTGAAAAATAATTAAAACCCTGTTTCCAATAAACAAGCTATAAAGGCATTAAGGATAAAATAGCGTGTAAGAAATTTATTGGAAATGCAGAGACAGAAAAATTCTGACCAGGCATAGGCTGGGCAGAATTAGCCGAATACCCAATTAATTGCTAGTAGTGTCAGGCAAATAGAAAAAATAAAGTAATAAACATTTATTTCAAATTAACAGTGAATGTATTGCAGCTGAACACAAGCTCCTTTTATGTTTGCTTCCTACAAATAGTCATGCAAGGCAAATTTGAAGCTTGTATACTACATGATCTGCTTCCAGAATAGGAGGTAGAATTGATACGGGATTTGCGCAGCTTGACAAAGTAAGGGAGGCTGGGCTTCCAAAATTGTTTTGAGCCACCACACAAAGGTAATTAAATAAACCAGTGAAGGAACTGTATCCCTGCACTTCTTTAGCTAGCACCATACACAAGGATACCTAATTGCAGTTTGTCAGCAACTGAGGTGATGAGAGAAATTTGCCATCAGGCAATTCAAACAAATAGAAACTAGAGATAATAATACTTCCACTGGATGAACAAGAGACTGAATTTGTTGAGTAAATGATTTACTTTGCTTTAATTGCTACACACAGAGTGAAATGTCACAACGATATCTCAGTGACCAGATAAAATATGTTATCTTCTCCCCACCCAGTGAACCACGCAACACTGAACAGATGAGTTGCCTTTCCCTGCCTGCGTTAAAGGAGAACAACTTGAAAAGATTTAAAATTCAGTTCGCAAATTAAACAACTTTAAATCAGCTCCAAGTCAATCATTCCATCTCCAAGTCAGTTGCTGACAGCAGAGGCAACTTAGCAGTAATGAGCATTTATATTTTGCAATTCTTCTATATGTGTTTAGTTAGGATAGTGGTGGTTAATCTACTGTTCCACTTAATTAAATCCTGTTAAAATTCTGCTTTAAGCATCATCTCATATCTTGCTAGTACAATTACAATCTATAACTCTCCATCTCACATCAATTACTAATTTGCTGTCTGGCAGCATAATTTCTCATTGCAAAGCATTCATCTTTAACAAGTCAAGGTGTGCCAAGTGCTCCTAGTGCTACATTGGCCACTCAACCCAGGGAAACTGTGGCCTCAGAATGAAGAAGCAGTAACTGTCTTACTCCTGGAAAGCCATGGTGTTGGAAGTCATCCAGATCATCATACCAGAAGGAAACTCATGGCATGTGATAGAAATCATGTTAATATATTATATACATATGGTCTTGGGAGGGTATTCCTAAAGCATGAGCATGCTAAGGAGGTGTGTACTAAGGACATGCTGCCATTCTGCAATGCAGCCGGCAAACAAGCAGTGGAAACAATTTGACTATACAGAAAAGCAATGACCAGACAACAGAGAGATGATTACCAGATCCACAGTTAGCAAATACAAAAAAGGGGGGAAACCCCACACTCACTGTAGCTGAACCTCCCCACTTCTCTAGAAAGCAGATGTTTCTTGCAAAATAGCAGAAAGAAAAGGGAAAGGAGGACAGCCTGACAAGGAAGCCATGGATAGAAGTGAGATATTTATCTTGATTTGTGTCTGAGTGCTCTTCAGACATTTCTGTAAGGCTTAGCTCTCTTAGTTGAGCTCACTCAACTCTCTGGGCAGCAGTAATTTCCCAGCTATGTGTGTTAAATGAGACCTTTTTTTTCCTAGGTATTATTTTGTGTCTGCACTTTACATGTAAAGGTTTTCTCCACTGACTTTTGAACAATCCTAGCCTCTTCAGAAGGCATACCTACATATAAACATTATTTAAACAAAGCATATGCTTCTATGTGCATCCCGCCTGAAGTTTGATATTCAATAATATGAGGGAAAAACGTTTCAAAGGGGACCTAAATATACTTCTTTTGGAAATCCCTTATGTCCTTAATGATGAATCAGTGCAAATTGTCATCTGACATAACCTGCAAGATCTTGAGAATATTGCAATTTAAGCAATGGCTAATTATTGATTAAAGCATATAGATACTTAGTGTATTAGACATTTTTAAATGAAATAATTAATGTTGTCTGGTTTTGCTCAACAAGCAGGTATTGAAAATAAAATACAATCTAAAGCAGTCCTTGTCCAAGAGTAAACTCTGTGTGTAAAACATCAACAACTTTGTCATGAAAAAGGCTTCAGAAAGGCTTAATGGAAGAAGACAAATTGCTACAGTCTCTCCAAAATTACACTCTTGGCTGCTTACAGTTAAACTAAACAAAACATTTTGTTTTGTGAAGCCAAAGCTTTATTTCTTAAAAGCCTTATTCAGTAGACAAGAAAGCCAATGTTCAAAAGGAAAGTAAGCATGAAACTGAACCAATTTCGCCACAATTATTTCATTGTCTTTTATAAGCTTAGAATGATCTGTACATTTGGCCTTTACTGTACACATTTCTTGCAAGAAACATCAGTTTTCACAAGATTTTTTTTTCCTTCTCCCTAGGAAGTGGAACTGTGAAGACCTGTCCTGAATAATAAAAAGAAAAAAAAAAGAGAGAAATAAATGACTAGTTATAAAACCAGATATTTCAACAATAATCACAGGATGGTGTGGTAGGTAGAAATAACCATGTACACTATTTACGTTAAACTGTTCTGGCTCTGTGCTAGTTTCTACTCTGTTTTCAGACAAGCACACAAACATTATTCATATGCAACTAGCCTTAGAAAAAAATATAGACTTCCTTCACAGTTTAATGCTTTTGATCATCACTGACTTCCCAGCTTGTTTGATGTCTAAAAGTAGTATCACTGGAGTGTCTCTCATAATCGCAATCCAGTCAAATCAGAATTAAAAAAGTTTCAGCTTTTTCTTTTTTATTCTGATCGGACATGTTTGTCCTATTTCTGGACCTTTACTATAGAACATATCTATTGAAGAGCATTGTGCTGGTTTTGGCCGAGATACAGTTTATTTTCTTCACAGTAACTAGTTTGGGGTTATGTTCTGGATTTCTGCTGAAAAGTTTTGATAACACAGGGATGTTTTTGTTATTGATGAGAAGTGCTCACACAGAGCTAAAGCCTTTTCTGCTCCTCATGCCACCTCACCAGCAAGTAGGCTGGGGATGCCCAAGGATTTGGGAGAGGACGCAGCTGGGAACAGCTGACCCCAACTGACCAAAGGGATGCTCCACACCATATGGTATCATATTCAACATATAAACCTGAGGAAGAAGAAGGAAGGGGGGACATTCAGGGTGATGGTGTTTGTCTTCCCAAGTACCTGTTACACGATGGAGCCCTGCTTTCCTGGAGATGGCTGAACATCTCCCTGACCATGGGAAATGGTGAATGAATTTCTTGGTTTGCTTTGCTTGTGTGTGTTGCTTTTGCTTTACTTGGTCATTACCCCACACTATAAGAAATTCCGACATGCAAGGTTTGCTTAACCAGCCTAAATTGGACCAAATTTATTGACCATAATATTAAATATTTTGTTGAACTGCAAAGAGAATTTCAGTTCATAAGATATTTCATGTTGAATTTGTTTAAGAAGTTTTGAAATTCTTAAGCTTAATGTTAAAAAAATATTTCAAATAGAAATATATAACTTCTTAATTTGCAAAAGCACATCTGGGATATTCAAATAGAAAATTATTTAAAACATTATTGTATTTCAAACAGGTATCAGTTTTAATTGTCAGGTTTTGACAAACGAGTTTTTAAAAGTCTTGACTCTACTAAATTACCAAAGAAAATCTTCTGTGGCAAAGGTATTGTAAAAGCGCACTGTGCGAAAGACTTACTTCTACTAAAATGCAGATTAATAGAACAAGCAAGAAGAGATGCTTATATTTATATGGAAAAGCAGATCTATCTGTGGCAATAACAGCATTTATTAGACTTATTTTCAGAGTGAATGCAAGCATGTTTTGATATTCCAGAAAAAGTAGACTGCTTTTATATGCTTCACTCATTTAAAGAAAAACCAAACAAAACCAAACAAAAACCAAAGACAGAGGAGAAAACATACATATAACACATAGGAGCACCTGCCTCGGAGGATGGGCTGAGAGAGTTGGGCTTGTTCAGCCTGGAGAAAAGAAGGCTCAGGGGAGACCTTACAGCAGCTTCCAGTACCTAAAGGGCACCTACAAGAAATCTGGAGAGGGACTTTTTGCAAGGGCATGTAGGGATAGAACAAGGGGAAATGGCTTTAAACTTAAAGATCATAGATTTAGATTAGACATGAGAAATAAATTCTGCACTGTGAGGGTGCTGAGGCACTGGCACAGGTTCCTCAGAGAAGCTGTGGATGCCCCATCCCTGAAAGTGTTCAAGGCCAGGTTGGACAGGGCTTTGAGCAACCTGGTCTAGGGGAAGGTGTCCCTGCCCACAGCAAGGGAGTTGGAACTGGATGATCTTTTCTTCCAATCCAAACCACCCTGTGATTCTATGATATATATTATTCATGGATATAGATAGCTCATAAAAGCAGCAAGCTCTCAGCACATATTTTCTACCTGGTATTATAAACGAAATGTATAAAACGCATGGTTCCAGAGAAAAGTACATGATTTTGCAGTTCACTGAATCCTTTCTTTAACAACCTTTCATTTTTTCATTTGTGTAAGCAAATGAGAGCAAATCCGGTAGTTTCTGAAAACACAGAGGACACACGAGATTTATTTAAGAGCTAGATGAAAACAGCAAACTATATAAAAATAACAGAATTCACAGAAGCAGAGAACCACAGAATAACACAGGCTGGAGTGCACCTTTGGCTGCCATTTGGTGCAATCCCTCGCTCTAAGCATGCCCAAGTTAGATCCAATTGCTCAAGACTGTCAGGTTTTAATACCTCCAAGAATGGAGAGCTCAGCCTCTGCTCCAACGCTTGCCTACATTACTGTGATTTTTTTTTATTTTCCTAATATCCAGCTGGGACTTCCAATGTTGTAACTTCTAGTACCCTATCATTTTCCCCTTACAAGAAATGTCTGGTGTCATCTTCCTTATATCGCCATTAGACAGCTGAAGATAACATTTCAATCCTGAAGATAACATTGACATCTTTCCTCAAAATTCTTTTCCTAAGGCCAAACAGATTCAGTTGTCTTAGTTTTGTCTTGTATTTCATGTGCTCCATAAACACTCGAAAAATCTCTGAAGTGTTTATTATAAAGACAAAACATACAGGTGATATCCAAACACGTTAGCTGACAGATCATCATCTGTTTCAAAGGGCTTTCCATCAGGTCCTTATTTTACATGTGTACTTGAATGAACAATAAGAAAGGCAGGAGGAGGGGAAATACTAATTATATTGCAGAGCTGTTTAGTTTTAAGTATCTCTGTTTTCTGTTTAAAGATTTTTTTCATCAAAATTCGTAACTGGAACTTAAGTTTCTCAGTTCTTATTATATCATAAGTTATACATGTATGGCTTCAGAAATAAGTATCTGAATGTCCTGGCACATTATTTGGATTAAAATGAAATGGTACATTACACCTATCTGTTCTACAGGAGGAGTGGATACCTTCAGATTTCATGTTTTAAGTCTTTTGTTCTTTCCTGGTTACTGTGCCCAGTGACAAAAGTACATAGTGTACAAGTACCTGGTAAGTGGGAGAGAACACATTGCCACACTGCTGGCAAAACACTGATCACTGAAGTTTTATTCAAGTTCTAATGTTTAGATATGTCTTAACTTCCAGCTTTCAGCACTGGAATTCATCTATACCTCTTTGTACCTTCATTCTTTGGACATTTCATGATTTCCCTTGTGACTGTAAGGAAAAAGATGTTTATACACCCATCAGATCCAGAAACTTACTCACTTCCCTAATAGAAGCATGAACTAATAGGACAGTGAAATTGAGAATCACATATTCTGTGGATTTAAGGAAAGCTGATAAAGCCACAAAATGAAGCTCCCTGGAGACAGTGAAACTCAGCAGAGCGTATTAGAGGCATATTTTCTGAATAATTTCTCATTTTATGACCAACGCAATACATGTTTTGAGTCAAACTTAGAATAATGTGACCACTTCTGTCATCAGCACATAGTGATATGACTGCTTTTTAAAAAGTCAGCCACTAAATAGGGAATTTGCAAGTATTTCTTCAAAAGCAACACAAAACCTTCCATCACCAAGCAGTGTTTCATTGTTCCCATTCCCTAGAAGCAAGAAGTGCACTCACTAGCTATTAGACATGAAGTGGTTCGAAGTCATTAGTGGTTCACTTTTTCAAGGATCTTGTTTTTATTCCTAGTGTTTTAAGGGCAGTCAGCCAGCAACATTTGCTGCGTGACAGACATCTGCAAGAAATGCGAACACATACAAAATTTCCAGCTTTCAGAGTGCTAAAGCTAAATTACTAACTTGAAGTTTCAATATAAGCCTGCTCCTGTATGCAGCAGAGACATGGCACAAATAAAGGCAATCCTCTGTTGCATAGATTATATTAGACACAACTAAAACAAGCTACTATTGAAGCAGGAAATTATCTTCTGCTGATTCATCCATTTCTTTTACTAATTATTCCTTGAGTTTGCTGCACATTAGAATCATAGAATCAACTAGGTTGGAAAAGACCTTTAAGATCAAGTCCAACCTTTACCCCTGTATTGCACATTCTGCAATACTGTGTTGGAGTAAAAATTTGACTAATAAAAGGATTTGAAAGTCTCCAGGAAAAAGAAGGAGGTTCTGTAATTTTGATACATTTAGATACAAGGAGGGAATAAAAAGTAGATTTATTTGAATTTTAGGAACCAGAGGGTCCACATCTCAAGAGACATGGAAATTGTAACGGAAAAGGCACATTGTGCTCTCTAGCACTCTTTCTGGATTTTGTGGATGGGATCTCATAAAAATCCAGATCCAAAGGTAGATAAGACCTTGAAAGTACAGAAGAAAAATTTTAATATGATTTCTCAGGAAGAGGGCTTCCACTGAAAGAGGAAGCTGTCAGAATGATGAGAAATACAATTACTTTTGGTAAGCTTGCAATGAAAGACATATCCTTAGCCCTTTAAAAGCTCTTAAGATCCTTCTTAGTTAAGGCTCCATTAACTTACGTTTTCTTTGAAACAACTAGCTTTATGGGAAAGCTCACCTGGTAACTGGCCTGTAACAGACCCCCTGCCCTTTGTGTAGAGAGAAATTACAAACTGACACACCTAGAGCATGCCAAGGTAAGTTGGAGCAGGGAGTATGCTCAGAAAGCTTACTTACCAGAGACAGAATGCAAACCAGAACCATTGCAATAGATGACATGAGACAAAATAAGCAAGAAGAAATAAATTTGTGAGTTAAAAGTGCAGAGATTGGAGCAGAGGCTTTCCAAACAAATGAGGTCACCCATACCAGAGGTATGGAGGGAGGATCCCATGTCCTGTGGGAGTTCAGCTGAAAGATGGAGTGTGAGGAGGAGAAATCCCAAATGAGATGTAAGAATGATGAGAGAGGGAGGACACAACCATAAAAACAAAGGGAGGAGAAAGGGTCAATGAGACTGAAGTAAAATTAAAGTGAGGTGCTCCTGACTATTGTTACAGCTATTATATAAATTACATGCTTTATTCACCACTTACACAGCTGTTTCAAGAACAACTGCATTATTGAAATCAATATAAAACTACCAAGGCGCTCCACAAACACAAGCTTGGGTAATGCACCTGCCCTGCAATGTTTACCATTAAACTGAGCTTGGTAAACCTCATTCATTCGGCCACAAATAATAACTGCCTAAACCTCTGCCAGATCAGCACTATTTCCAAATTTCAGCTATATTTACACACCCACAGTTAGCAGATGACAAGTCATATATGAGGGAAATTGCCTACCTCTAAAACAAAAAAGAGCTGCTGTCAAAGCTGCTCTGTTCCACATGGAAATAATTCAAAGGAGTTGTCACGAAAGAGCAGCTATACTCAGAATAGTTACCACATGGACATTTTTACTCAACACTTATTCCAGTACTTTTGCACTATTTTGTTCAGCAACTGAGTTAGGTACCAGAAGTAAGTTTTCTTTCTTTCATTTTTTTTTGTTAAACTTCTCATCACTCTGTGTGGATAGTAGAAAGAAAGACTGGAAAAACCAGAGCAGAGCCAATGAGTCTACCATGAACCAAATTATTTCCTGAGATTCAGACAGCGTTATTAAGGCAGAATTCCAGAAATGCCCCTTGCCTACTTTATCAGTGCCCAAAAAGCATTGTCAATGCCTGAAAAGGTGAGGATAGGCCACTCTAAGCTAAGTAGTCTCACCATACCCCTGAGCACAGCAAAGGTGGTGGAGAAGGATGGGCATCACTTTGTATTTCAGTAGCTGCCACCTTCACACACAATTCTGTCAACAACTGCAGCTTCCCCTCCAGCATGTCTCTATATTTCCTTTTTATAAATCTTTTTTCCTCTTCCTCATTGGGACAACCAAGAAGGTAAGGCAGCATTGTTGGAGATGAATGAGGAGGACAGGCTGCCTTTCACGAGCTGGAGTGAAAATAAGATGCTGGATGGTGACAAGATAGGTCTGCAAGTGCCAGGGGATGTGAGCTCAGAGACTGATATCCCAGAGAGAAGAAGATGCAGAGGAAGAGGGATTTTTGGGATGGGGGGGCAGAGGGGAGGAAAGGAAAAGCTTCAAGCACTCACTAATAGCCTGCTATAGCCTCCTGCACTTACCCCCCCAGCCCCACTGCCTCTGCAAAGCTCCTCTGCTCCATATTCAGTTTGCAAGTCCTTGCAGTGTGACAGGGCACAGAGAATGGAAGATATTAGAATACAGTTACACTATCTGAAATGACACTTCATGTTTTCATGGGTTTTTTCAAGGTAAATCCGTTATAGTTTTGCTGTGAAGGCAATTTAAGTAACTGCTTTATTCCCTAATCTAAAGAAAGGGAATACCATAAATGTCACAGTAATTTTAGTTACTTACAAAAACATTTGTGAAGATTTTAGTATCATCTAATACATGCAAGCAGTATCGCCTTAAGTAAGTGAATCCATAAAGAATAGGTTTTATTATAAGGTAATATTAACCTCAGTGAAATTATCAGTATTCCTGAATCACCACCAGTTTGGTTAATGGAGATACTTCTTCCAGATAAACTTAAGATTAAAAGACGATATGCAGCACTGAAGACACTGTATGGATGTGGGATAGTTACAGAATTTTGGATCCACTGAAAACATTACAATGAAATGAAGTATAATGATTACTTACATGCCAAATATTCTATCTGATTTTGCTTGGTTCACAATAATAACCCAGAATTCACGTACCCATTCTTCTCAAAGTAATACCTCACTATTTCAGATAGTAAGCACGAATAACTGATGTTATACACATATATATATGTATTGCCACACCAGCTTTTTGGCCTGTGCTGTGCCACAAGTTATTACAGCTGCAGAACAGGCTGAATAAACTTGAAAAGAAAACATGGACAGAAATCCTGCTTTGCTGAACAGCATGCCCAGTAATGCTCTCAGCTCTAACACATGCCAAAATTCATAGGATCTGCAAATTCCTGTCCTGCCGCCAGAGTTCTTGTCAGGAAGTTGCACCCAAGCTCTGCTAGCAGGACCTATCTTCTGCACATTTATTAATTAATCTGTCTGCAAATTTGATACCTCCATGACATCCCCCTGACTATGGCAACAAAGTAGGTTTCTTTTTCCTTCTTCCAATTTTTCAGACTCAGGGCCATCACTTAAGGGGTTTGAGGACTTCCAGTCCATCTGCTTGTTATACAGGTAGTCAAGGTGGGAGAGAGGAGGGCAGACAAATTAATTTATCTCTCTTTTAATTTATTTATTCTAGGTTGGCACCCCTCCTTCAGCAAAGAATCGAGTGCCTGCGTTGGCTCGCTCTCACAGGTTTCCTAAGCATTGACAGAATGATATGGATGTAAACCTTGGCATTTTTTCACTGCTGTCCAAAATGTTCTCAAGAGCAATGGTGAATATTGTTCGACATAATCAGACATTGAGTAATGTGAAACTAAGACAGAGACCAAACAACAATAGCCAAGGCTTCCCTCCACATATGGAGCCAGCCCATGAACTGAACCAGATGTACAAAATACTCTCATAACCAACATCACACATTAAATTTGCACTCTCCTACCCCATAGCTCTGGCAGAGTTTGTCTGTCACGCATTCAGCAATCTTTCCCCAGATATTTAGCTCTTCTGTTCATTTTCTCCTTCAAATGACAGCTTATAATGAGAAGTGAGAATGCCCATAGTTTGTGGACATGGACACAACTTGTGTGTGCCCATGTGAGCACAATGTGAATGGCTTTCAGCTGTCAGGAGAAAGAGCCCCACTCTGTTTTAATCTATTTGGCACTCTAAGATATGCATTTCTCTGGCTGTCTTGTTCTGACCACACTCTATTCTCAGCCAAGAAGCAAGCCAAGAAACACACTTTGCAGGCTGCAATTAAAAAACAAACCACACGGCATTGTTAGTACCTGGATAAACAGACATTAATTATTTAGGCATGCACGCCAGTCCCAGTCTGCCTGGCTCTGAAAAAGGAGCCAGGACACGTATTCTGGGCACTGCTCAGTAATTTTACAGAAGGGTGATGCATGCTAGAGCCTTAAATATCAATACTGAAGGCTAAACCAAAGTCTTTGTCAAGTTTTGAACACAGGCGAATCTGTGCTATAGTGGGGAAGTTTGATCTGGGTATTTTGGAGGGTAATAGCTAAATGATGCACATTGCCCTGCATGATACCCACCATTGTAAAGATGCTTCATCATAGTACAGTTTTAGCCAAGATAGTTCTTCTCATTGCAATGTGAGCACGTTGACAAACCCTAAAGATAGAGCTGGTTGAAGACACTTGGTTGCATGTGGAAACTAGGAATGAGCCGTACACCCAAGCTCATACTTGCCATCATATGAGCAATGGTTAGATAGGAGATGTTCACATCCCTCAGGCCAGCACTTCAACTTCCATAGCACATGCCCTTTCCTTTTCTTCAGAGGCCAGGCACAGGCATGGAGCAACTGACCTAGTCCTGTTAAGTTCAACCATTCTATACAGAGCAGCATAGAAAAAAAAAAATACAAGAGGTCAACAAGTATCACAGAATCACAGAAGTATCTGCTTTTGAAACATTCATCACACTTTTTGGCTCTTGGGTCTTCCTTTCCCCTGCTCCACTACTTTTGTAACAGAGACTGCTGCACCTACTGAATTTGTACGGCTTCACTACAAGTGAGCTCTGTTTTCTGTAAATTAGAAAAGAGCAAGCAAGCAAAGAGCTGCATGCTGTTACTGTTTTCTACCTTTGTCCATTTTTTTTTTTTTGCCTTTATTATCTGCACAACATCTCTGTTAGAACTTCTTGATATTCATTTAAAGTCTAGCAAGTATCATAACGTAGCTGAGACAAGTTGCCTCTTTCACTTAGACATTACGTCAGCATGCCCTCTCCGAAAAGGATGAAATATTTATTATGATTAATACAAAGGCATTACAGACAGAGCATTTCACGAACATCCGAACAGATTAAATTTAAAATAATAACATACCTAATAGCTTTCTCTACTTCGGGATCTGGAGAGCTGTACTAAGTGTCTTTTATCATCTTGGAAATGACATTAAAAGACATTCTTACACAATTTTCATTTGGACCTAGTGCAAAATCCAAGTGAAAAGCATACTAAATTCAGATTATAGTCTTTTTAGGCTCACTATATGCAGAAAAAGTTGATGCCATGTTTCATATCAGCAAGCACTGCCTTGGTAACCTGGAGCCTTGCTTTTATGTTACTGATATAATGAGAAGCAATAATCCCTCAGGAATGATCAGCAGTCATTTCAGTCCTGCTTGATCCATGCTTCTTCCCTCAACAGCTCAGCATCTGCTTTGCCACCCTCTTGGCTCCCCTGGCCCTGCAGAGCAGCCTTTGCACGGGGAGGTGTGGAGATATCCCATATTTCCCATATTATCCATATACCTGTAACACCTTAGAAAGGCTCTTTACTCATCTCTTTTTTCCCCTTGGTAAGGGCAGCACTTTATCAGACCAACATTTTCTGGAAGGCTGGACTAAAAAATACCAAATATATCTACCTCTTGAATTAAGTGGTTTTACTCAATCCAGTGAAATCTTTGATTTCCCCAGGCTGACTGAGCAATAAAGCCAGACTGCAGCCACGATCCTCAGCATGGATAGATGTTTGATGGACAGAAACAGCCAGGTCTTCCTACAGCTTTTCCTGGTGAGACTGAAGGAGCCTGGGTCATTTTGGAAGTAACGCTGTGCAAGATAAACAGGGTGATATCTGTTCCAAACCACAAATACACTGAAGAAAATGCTGATGAGGGATTAAGCATCTGTTTATCCTGTGTAGCAGAGAAATCTGAATTACCATGGAGGACTCCAATTTCAATAGCATATGCTGGAGGCTTTGTGCTGCTTTGAAATAAATAAGAAAAATTAAAGAAAATTCTACATAAGGACATTTTTTGAACTCAGTCAGAATTACTTTTTGCTTGCAGGAATTTTATACTATACCTAATCTTGAAAGATAACATAAAATTTACTAGAGAACTAAAAATTAGCAGTTGCTTCTTTATGAATGACACCATTTGCTCATTATGTTTCTTATTCACAAACAGTATAACATGAAAACAAATATACCTGTGCCTTAAAAGGATTCATTTTGCAATCCTGAGAACAATTATGAGCAAATTCAGCTGGGAGAAATAGTTTATTTGGGGAAAAGATGAAAGCTGGGACCTGTTTAAAAATATTTTACCAGAGACTAAAAAAAACCCCATTAAGAATGAGAAAAAAGGAATATTTGCCTGAATTTTCACACTGGCTTACTGAAGTAAAAAAAAGCTATAAAAAATAGTCTACACCAGGGACCAAAGGAAAATGGATTGCAATTAACATACATTAGGTGATTAAGAAAAAAATGATAAAGAGAAAAAAAAAAATATTATGCAGACTAAGGGACAGTAACAACTTTCTAAGCATGGAAAGCAGAATAGGTATCTCAGCAATGACGCTGGCCCTTTTCTGGACAAAAATGACAGAAATGCCAATAATAATGTAGGAAAGCTCAACGTGCCCAATAAATAGATCAGTTCTGTCTTTGGGGGTGAGAAGAAGTTCCTCTGAAGTTTATCCTTCCACACCAAATATGTCTCCCTGCCAGTGAACTTTATTCTATTTTTGTGCTGGACCATCTGGATTTTCAAGTGTTGTTTTGATGGTCAGCATTTTTTTTATTATTGCCCTATACAGTGTTTCCTTAGATTGAGCTTTCCTTCTCTGTTATAAGTCAACCTGAAATAACTCTACAGAGAAGTCATATAGGTGGCATTCTTCGGAGATGCCTGAAATCCCTCCATTGCTGTCCTTGACCCATGATGCATGCCATGATACCCCTGTCATGATACCTGGGTGCAGTTTACCTAGTGTCTTTGATGTTTTAATTCATGCTTAGTTACGACAAATACTTTCTTTGCTGTTGGTAGCTTGGAAGCGTATTAAACAGAAGCTGCATCAGCACTTTTGTATAAAAAGCTGGCTTAGGAGGTTTTGAACCACCAATATTGATTTTCAAATCATCTTAGGCTACCAGAGAAATTCTAGAACAGTGGAAGAAAGCTAAAACTATGTCATTTTTTGTAAAACGTAAATAGGATGGCTGAGATCTGCACAGCCTTATGAGCCCTTCATCAATCCCAAACAAAAAACTAGAGTGCTTGCTATCAGGTTTCATGCCATAAAGCTATTGTTAATCTTGCCTAAACAAGCATCACTGATGACAGGGATTTCCTGAACAGGACCACAGAAAAATCCAAATGGATTTGGTCGAAGCAAAAACCATCCTGGAACTTGCACTGATTTGAAAAAGGGAGAAAAAAAACATCAGACTTTGAAAAAGAAGAAAAGAAACCCCCATGTAGTCTTATCCTCACCAATTGTTTTGTGTTCCTCAACATTACAGTGTCCTTTTAATTTAGAATTAAGTAGATTAAAACAATAAAGAAGTTTAAGTGATTAATTACAAAGCAAAAAAATCCCATTTGATGTAGTATGGTGTCTTCTAGGCACTTTTTATTTTTGAAATATTTTTATATGTGCTGAATCCTTTGGACACCTTTGGGCTTCCTTTCTCTTTAGGATCAACAAGTAAAATGTAAATAATGCATGGAAGAAAACAAGCTGGTTTTTATTAAACCTTAGATCTTCATGAAGTCCAGAGCTTTTAGATGTAGCAGAGTAAAAGGAAATTTTGCATATTTCCTCTCAGATTGCTTTTATGTATTTGTTGTACATATTTCATAGTGAAGTAAGGAGCTATAAAAATATCAAAGTAATGAAGACAAAAAATGGTAAACTTTCAAAAAGTATTTTTGGAGGGAATATTTGGGTGTATAATGACATTATTTGTTTGCTGAGCTTTTTCTTAGGAAAACATGAAACCCACTGCAAGAAAGGAAGTTTCATAACAACAAATACTTTACGGGGTGTTATTCATGGTTATAATAGGCTTTTGCGACATATATCTACATTTAGATAGACCATAACTCAGTTAACAAACATGTAAGATGAGTTATCTTTTGGCATCCTATGTTTCAGTATGCTGAACATTATTTTCTTTCCTAGCTGAAGTCATCTGGCTCCTATTTATTAGTCATTCAAAAAAGGTGACTCTCACCATGTCCAAAGGCTGTATTTAGGAAGCATTATTTGTCCATAAGTGTCACAGACCACTAAGCAGATTTACAGCCTTGTACATAAGTTATCCTTACTAACCTTTGCTTAAGAGTAAGCTGAGTCTGATAAGACACCTAAGCAGCTTTTGGTACTGCACTAAGTTATGCTTCATTGCTCCTAGTGGTATTTTTTTTTTTCTGCTAAATGATCAATCTCACTTTAGCTATTAGGGGGAAAAGACAGATGAAAGAGGACAGAGAGAAGGCAGCCCTAGTCTTCACTTGATTTTCTGTAAAGCACTGCAATTTCCTGACCCACTGATGGTTTCTGTATTGAACTGGGCTGCAGAAAAGTTCAAGAGCCTTGCACGTAAAGGACTTGCATAGGGAGAGATTAACCATTTACTTTGCAGAAAAATGACTCTTGTGGATAATAGCACAATGCATTTATAATTCATACACTTCAAAGCACCTAGGAGACTACCGAAAAGCTGTAGAAGTCACTGAAATTAGATTACTTATAATCAAATATTTTACAGTCTTTAATTATTCTTCGCAACTTTTCTTTACAGAAAGGTAATACAAAGCATCAAATTCAACTTACCTGTTACTAAGCCTGTATGATTTGTAGAAATAGGAAAAAAATTTCTGCAATGACTGGTCAATAAATTGAATTACAGTTGGCCTCTCTGTCAGGAAGCTTAGGCTGCTACTCTTTCCAAGATATTAAAAAAAAAGGAAAAAGTGTTAGCTTATCATTTCTAAAAGAATCTTGCTCCTCATAGAAGGAAACAAAATAAATTAAATAACCTCCCTACCCATAGCCACTCAGGCAAAAGGTAGAATATATAGAAGAAGCCTTCACACCTGGAGCAAACCTGAGCTGTCTCAGGCCAGTGAGACTCAACTCTTTAAGCAGAAAGTCCTCCCTAGTAACACCCCATCTCCAGGCATGAGCTGTACAGATCCAGGACCAGCTGGCAAGTGCAGAACTGGCTGTTCCAGAGACTGTGCTAGCACGCAGGAAAGGAGCGGCTATCTAAATTAGATACAGCACCACTTTTTCAGATCTCTCTGTATCACACTCAGCACTTTTTTAAATTGTATACCACTGGAAGTTTATTCTGCATAATACATTCATCCTTCCTTCAGCTGCAAATGTACATGCAACCTGACAGTCGGTGGTGGACCTGCCAAACTCTTGTCCCGCCAGCGAGCATTTGACACGCTGTGAAGATAGACCTGAAAGTCAGATCTGCAGCGCTGCTCAGCTTGCTGATAACCGATCTACAGGAGATAGCATGACAAAATGTGAACAATAATGCTTGACATCCCACATGTTATCATAAGCCAGAATGTTTGGAGGGTGGAACAGAATGACATAAAAAGAAATTATGTGGAGCATACTTTTCTTTCCATGCCAGGCAAGTGACATTGTTTTGGCAGCTCAGTCTGACACAGTAAGCACAGTATCCTGTGTATTTTCTAATTTGAAGAGATACGCTAATCTGACGGAGAAAAGTACTGACTTCCTTTTATTTCAGTTGGAGATATGTACATTTAAATGTAAAGTACACATAATTTATGTGTCTGATTATATATAATCTCACAGACTAAAGCAGACTATCACGCTTGTTTCTTTAAGCAAGGAAGAAGACTTCATTCCCTCCACCCAAATTTTCCCAGCAGATTTAAAATCAACATGCATTAAAGCAAGAATATGTATAATTACGGTTTTTTTTTTCATAAAAACCACAATTGATGAACACAGAGCTTATTCCAAACCAACAATCGCTAGCACTCTGCAGCCTCTCAGAGAAATAAGTGGCTAAAGTACAGACATTGCAAAGTCTCATTTACCAGTGATCAATAGCCCTGGGATATGGCTTATACACACAAAAAGCTTGGCTTACCTCTCCATTAGATACATCCCTACTTTAACAGTTAGACCACTGAAGAGAGTGGAGGGGAAACAGGACACAGACGTCATTTTCTATAGGGAAAAAAGTTTAGTTTTCCTTGACAGAGTTAATTCCTCCTTTCAATCCCCCTCCCCTCCCCCCCACCCCCCACAGCATTTCCCAGGTTTTAATTGGGGTTTGTTTCGCTTCATTTTTCTTCCCACTTCTTTCCAGCTCCAACCTCAGTCTGGAAAAATCTAGAATTTCACCCAAATGGCTATTTCCCTATTTAAACATACTCAGGTTTGCCTTTGTCAGAATTTTTTGTTTCATGCATTCCCCTCTCTGTTTTTCCAAGGAGTCCCTATTCCTTTTTACACCTTGTAGGAAATAAATAGTTCAAGATGGAGAACCACGAGGGCTTCTTAGCTGATGCTGTCAATACATAGACTGTGTGCCACCCATGACTGAGCTATGTTTTATTTTGGCCCATTTTTATTAGTGAGCACAATTTTTAGTGCTTCATACACCAAACAAGTTTGGGATTGCAAGAAATCTGGAGAGGTACATTTTACAAGGGCATGTAGGAATAGAACAAGGGGGAACGGCTTTAAGCCAAAAGAAGGGAGATTTAGACTAGATATTAGGAAGAAATTCTTCACTATGAGAGTAGTGAGACACTGGAACAGATTGCCCAGAGAAGAGGTGGATGCCCCATCCCTGGAAGTGTTCAAGGCTAGGTTGGATGGGCCTCTGAGCAACTTGGAAGGCACAGGGGTTGGAATTAGATGATCTTTAAGGTCCCTGCCAACCCAAACCATTCTATGATTTTATTTTGATTCTATGACTGCATTCCTTTGCTTTTTCTCAGCAGAAATAACAGCCATTTAACTCCTTGCCATGCACGTGCCTTTTTACCTACGCAATCTTATGTCCAAACACCATCCTAACTACATTGCAAGGGACGAGCTGCGTACGTACTAACTCAGGAAGTCATTTGGTAAAATTAACATTTAGAAGCAGGCACCAGTAGTTATTTCACACATTATTAACTTATATTACAATTCAAATAAGCTTACAGCTGGCAAAAAAAGTCTCTTCTGTAAAGTGATCTCAAACATAATAGGCTTAATCAGAGATAAATTAAATTAGTCAGTCATGCATACTACAGCATATTAGCACTGAGTAGTTATTAAATACATTTTCTGTTATCAGTTGTGCAGGCAATATTGTAGCAAACAAAGTGCAGGAGAAACCAGTAAATAAACTTTATGTTTGGGAGGCTATATGTTTGACATTTCCTGGGTTTTATCAGAACGTTGCACAATCTTTACTGCTATAACTGGCACCAGGTTAAGTCCCCATAAACGATTCAACTTCACTCCCAGGCAATTAGCCAAAAGCAGAGCAGACAGAACTAATGAATACCTAGACAGCAGATGTTCATCGTGGTTTTGTGTTTCGGAGGGGATTTCTTCCATGGAAGAAAAAAAGCATGCACGGATGAGTCATAGCTGGTACACAATTGATAAAGAGGAGACAGGCAACATTTCTATTTGTTAAAAAATTAATCTTTGTGTTTAGGGCTTTCAAAATGTATTTTCTCCTTTGCTTTCACTACTACAATTTGAAAAGGTCAGGTAATTGTGCGCAAATATTGAAAAGCATTGCTCTTGCCTTGCTGCTATCATAACTTCCTTTTGCATTACTGCTATAGCAGCCAGCAGCATCACCTTAATCTCCAGATAAAAATTTGTGTGAAAAAGAAGGCAACACAAAATCACTCACACTTCCTTTACAAAAGGAATTGTTATTTTCGTGATAGGATCCTAAAATTATACTTGCTCTTTCATCCATCTTTCAGAGACCTATCAGTACAGTACCTGTGCACATCATAATTTGTGGAGCCTGACCCAAAAGACTTGGGAGCACATCTGACATTCTCTTACACTCTCCACATTTAAAACTCAATGTAAGGTGACAAGAACATTAAGCTGCCCACAGAGCAAAATGTGAAACTAATCAGTATCTGTTCTGAGCCACAGGAACAATAATTGGAAAATTAAAATGCCTGTGAACTGCTAGGGCTGGCTGCATCAAAAAGCAACACCTTGAAATGATTAATGAAGACAAATGTATACAACTATTTCTATTGACAACAACTTCAGACAACTGCAGACTAAAAGAATAACACTATAGTTCTCATTTATTTTCTCTAAAGCTCTCCCCTTCTAAAAATCTCCTGTTAGGAAACCTGTAAGCACTCACTGGTGAAAAAGAGTTTTAACTAGAAGCTCCATTAACTCAGAGATGTGGAAAACAGAGGTACTTTGCTGCATCTCTTTAAGGATTGTCTGCACCAGCTGCAGTATGGAGGACATGAGTCACGACAGAAGCACTTAACATCAGGCCCTCTACCTGAAAATGTTAAGGTGACCTGTAAAAGGAAAATGACTCAACTAATATGTGATGGCAGTGCCCAACAGACCTCTTTGATCTGAGCATTTGAACAGCAGCATGAAGGAATTCCAGCCACTGCAGCCAGTAAGTCTGCTTTCATGGGAGCCCAGCTTAAATGCCTTTATGCAAACACATGTTGCATGGGAAATAAACAAGAGGAGTTAAGAGACACATACATGCCTGTAGAACTTACAATATTACTGGCATCACTGAGATGTGGTGTGACGGCTCCTATAACTGGAGCATTGGAATGGAAATATACAGGCTCTTTGGGAAGGACAGGCAGAGAAGACAGGGAGGGGGTGTTACCGTCTATATCAATGACCAGCTGGAGTGCATGGAGCTGCACCTGGGTATGGATGAGAAGCCAACTGAGAGCTTATGAGTCAGGATTAAAGGGAGGGCAGGGACAGGTGGCATTATAGTGGGGAGTCTGCTATAGGCCACTTGACCAGGAAGACCAAGTGGTTGAGGCTCTCTACAGACAGATAGGAGCTGCCTCATATTTACAAACCCTGGTCCTCATGGGGGATTTCAACTATCCCATTATCTGTTGGAGGGACAACCCAGCAGGGATAAGCAATGTAGGAGGTTCCTGGAATGCATTGATGATAAATTCCTTCTCCAAGTGACAGAGGAACCAATGAAGAGAGATAGTATGCTGGACTTTGTTTTCATCAACAGGGAGGGACTGCTGGGGAATGTGAAGCTCGAGGGCAGCGTTGGCTTCAGCAACCATGAAATGGTGGAGTTCAAAGTCCTTAGGGCAGTGAGGAGGGTGTACAGAAAGCTCATTACCCTGGACAACAGGAAAGGAGACTTTGGCCTCTTCAGGTTTCTGCTTGGTAGGGTACCATGGGATAAAGCCTGGGAGGGAAGAGGGCCCAAGAAAGATGAAAGCTTTCTAAAGTTTCTAAAGGGACTAAACTCTCTAAAAAAGTAAATGGTAGAGATACACACACACGTGTACAGACACACATATATATATATATAAATCAATGTGAATTTTTCAGGGTTGCTGTTCTCCCCTTGAAAGTACTAATAAAATAAATTAATAAATAAATAAATTCTTTGAGTCCTCTGGGACGTCAGAATTGAGTCCCAAGCAGGAAAGATTAAAGAGTATTTTTAAAGGGAACTTACTGAATCTTATTGAAAGAATCATCACACACAAGGCAAGCAGGGTATTCACAGTATCTCTTAGGACAAAGCATGTCACATGCTTGAGAGTCACATTGGAAAGAAAACTAGCACTACAGGAAATAAGTGTCAGTCAGGTTTAGAGAAGATAGGTTTCACCACTTGGAAGGCAATCTAAAATACAAATGATCAGTCTTGTATTCAGAGTATGTTGTGGTTATGCAATTACACATACATTCAGAAGCTAGAAAATGCAACTAAATGCTGTGCCTTTATTGTGCATGAATATGTGCATTTGTACTGCCTATGGAGCTGTGTCCACTTCTACACTCTCTCCCTAGACACCACCTTTTCTTAGCAAGGTTGCACTCAATCTGTTTCAGCCAACTCCTCCTCAGGTGAGGCTTTTAACAGAAGCAGTAAGAATGGCTTGCAGCAGACAAGCAGAATTTCCTCAAGTTTGTTTATTTCTATTTCCATTAGAAGTGGTGTTTTCAATGAAAACACACTCGTGATGATGCAGCTGTCAGAAGGATGTTCTCACGGGTTGCATTTTCTGTCCTTTTCAGTTACCCACAATGGAAAAATACAAAGGGTTATTAAAAAATCATACATATATTTAAAATACAGCGGTGAAAAAAGAGACTTGTGACAAAGAAAAGTCTCTGTGCAGATACAAGTCTACATTATAATGTTGGCCAGTAAAGGTAGGAAACACAGGAAATTGAATTTAACATCTAAAATATATGAAAACTGGTTTTATCCTGTAGCTTTTCAAGAATTTCTTGCATGATCTTGGACAATCTTTGAGGTAAACCAGACAAACTTCCTTGTCATTTTGCTTACCATCACATATGCAGGGAAAGCTTGAGCCACTGTGAGAAACTTTGCACAGGATTTCTAAGGATGCTGAGAACAGAGGTTAGAAATATTTGGTGGCCTGAAAACTGCCTGAATGGCTGGGTCTAGAGGACTGTGATCAGTGGCACAAAGTCCAGCTGGAGGCTGGTCACTTGTGGTGAAACCCAGGGGTTGGTACTGAGGCCAATACTGTTCAGCATCTTCATTAATGACCTGGATGATGGCACACTCTTCGCAAGTTTGCAGAGGATATAGAGAGCTAGTACACCAGAGGGTTGGTCTTTCATCTAGAAGGACCTGAACAGGCTGGAGAAATGGACTGATCGGTATCTCATTGTCCTGGGTTCAGCAGTAGCAGTCATTTTTTCTCCTTGTTAGCTGGTGCAGCGCTGTGTTTTTGACTTTCGGTCTGGGAACAGCGGTGATAACACCAACATTTTTAGTTGCCACTCAGTAATGTTTAGTCTGACCAAGGACTTTCTGAGCCTCATGGTCTGCCAGAGAGGAGGGGAAGCCGGGAGGAAGCAGAGACAGGACACCTGACCCAAACTAACCAAAGAGGTATTCCATACCACAGCACGTCATGCCCAGGAGGTAACTGGCAGTTACTTGGAAGGGTGAGCACTGCTGGGGTGGGTCTGGGTACCAGTTGGTGGTAAGCCATTGTATTCTCTTCTCTTGTCATTTCCCTTGTCATTTTTTATTATTGGTGGTAGCAGTAGTGATTTGTGTTATACCTTACTTACTAGCCTGTTCTTATCTCAACCTGTGGGAGTTGTATTCTTCTTTATTCTCTTCCGCATCCCTCTGGGAGCTGAGGGAGGAAGGCGGGGGGAGTGAGTGAGAGACTGCGTGGCTTGGCTTAAACCACGACACTCATGCATTTCAACTAAGGAAGATGTCAAGTCCTGCCCCTGGGGAGGAATAATGCTAAGCGCCAATGCATGCTGAAGCCATGAGTAGCTGGGAAGAGGCTTTGCAGAAAAGAACCTGTGTGACTTGTGGGACTGGTTGACTGTGAGCCAGTGTCCTGAGTTTGGGATAGAGTTAATTTTCTTCCTAGCAGCTGTACAGTGCTATGTTTTGGCTTTAATCTGAGGATTATGCTGATAACACATCGATGTTTTAGTTGTTGCTAAATAGTGCTTACCCTGATCAAGGACTTTTCAGTCTCTCATCTCTGCCAGTGAGAAGGGGCACAAGAAGCTGGGAGGGAGATAGGAAACCTGGCCCAAACTAGCCAAAGAGGTAGTCCACACCACAGCATGTCATGGCCAGTATATAAACGGGGGAGAGTCACCCAGAAGGGACTGATCAGTGCTTGGGCTGAGCTGGGTATTGGTCAGTGAGCAGTGAGCAAAACTGCTGCTTATTGGGATTTTTTTTCTTTCACCCTTTAGTTTTATATCTCTCTCCTTGCTATTCCCCATATTAAAATTATATTGTACTGTATTTTAGTTATTAAACTGTTCCTATCTCAACCCAAGTATTTTAGATTATTTTGATTCTCCTCCTCATCCCACCCAGGGCGGGGTGAAGTGGGGCTTTTATCACACTCTTTTTTAGAGTATTCACTTAACAAACAGGTATTCTGAGGTGCAATTTCATAAGGTCTGTCAAATGCATTAGATTTACAAGATCATGATATACATAGTTTATTTGTCATTCATTTTCAAAGCTCTGCAAAAGAGGGCATTTTCACAAGTACACAGACACAACCTCCTAGCCATCACAGCCACATGGTTTCCATCAAGTTGCATATGAATAAAAAATCTAACCATAGAAAAAGAAATCCTCGTCCCTCAAAAATCATCCTGAAGCTCACACCCCATCATCACTACAGTTCAAATGTCCTACTCAGAGTTGAATAAGTACTAGGTTAAAAAGCTTTGAATATGCACTTGATATCCTGCTCTTCCAACATTTTTCTGCACTCCCTCTACTCTCTTCCTGTCCTTAGTCATAGGATAAGACTTACAGGAAGACATTCTTCTCCCACACAGATATTGCAAACCTGATAGTCTGATTTCCATTATTCAGTTTGATTCCTGTCATCTCTCTCCATCCATCCTCACTGAAACACACATTTCTTAACACTCATTCCCCAAATGTAACTCCCTCATTATTCACAAGCATATTGCTGGCTTCATTTTGCACATGTTCTTTTTCTCCTATCCTAGCTAAAACCTCTTTTAAAGAATTCCTTCACTTCTCACTCCTTAAATTTTTTCTTTACCCTGGAGCAGCATTTCTTGTTATTAGCTATGATATATTTTTCAAAATAACCTGAAATCTTCCTCAAAACCTCATGTTCCATATTTCCTATTTTATGTCTGACATGCCTATACTCTTGGATTCAAGAATTATAGAGTACCCCAGGGTTCAGATAAGAAGCATTCAGTGAAATACTGTATGAATACTGAAGGATAAAAAATCCAGTATATAAACAGGGCCTGGATAGTTCATCAAAACTATAACAATTGTGCATTCTCTTAGCATAAGCAGTAAGTAAACTGCCCTATGCATGCAGGTTTTATTGCCTGCTTCCAATGACTCTATCTTATTTTCACTATCAATAAAAAATATAGATTTGGGGAGGCATAAAGTGAGTTTAATGAAGAATTTTTAAACCTCTCATAAAATGATGAATCTACTAAGCAAATGCATTGATTTTGAAAGCAGTGAACTAGTGAACATCTCTACAATGCCCACAAACATGTAGATAGGCAAAGATAATGCCAGGATTTCCCCTAACAAGCCCTGTTTTCCACTGGTTTCAGAATTTGGCCTGCAGACTCTCACTGTAAGCTACATTTGCCAAAGAACAGTTCAGCCTGGGAGTATATTCTCACCACAAATAAATTCTCAAAACAAATTAAATCTGGGTCATTTTTCTGTGGTTAACAGTGCAAAGGACATTTTTTATGCTTGTTAGTGGTCTTTTAAAAAAGGGCTTTGATTTTTAAAAATATGAAATTTGGCAAGTGATAAATCCATGGAACTGCACAGTCAAATCACTTGGGTCATTCTGAAGGCAAACTCAGTTAAAAATAAAGAGTTTGACTTAGCCACCTTCTTGGTTTTTAAAGCAATATTTACAGTTCTTTCTGTATAGGAGGATTTCCAATGTTATCCCTCTTCTCCAAAAGAGATTTAAAGCGTGTTTTAGCACACTTTTTGACATACAGTCCTTCAACAATGCAAAGATTGTAAAGGTGCATTGGAGTGATGATGCTGGAGAAAAAAGACTCTCAACATTTCAGCCATTGCTTTGCTAATCTGTATTGACAAACCCAGTTTCAACCCATTTTTAGTATTAAGAAAGGGACACTTTAATGTCTATGTTTAGGCTCACTCCTGCTATCTACTAGTGGCTTCACATGAACTGTGTCATATTAAATGCAAAAAAAAGTAGCAAAAGGATTAATTCCCAGCTCTGAGTAATCACACTGGGATCTGAAAAGGAGATGGACATTTATCTGTCTGCATCTTTAGTAGCATTAAAGGACTGGCAAACAAAATCAGGCCACTATTTATACTTCTCCTACCTTGCTGATTTCAAAACCTCTCGTCTCTTTGACAGCTGCGCAGACTTTTGCATAGGTGATAATGATTTAAATGTAATAAATGACTTTGTTGCTATTATAGGAAAGGAAAGAGAATCCAGTTTCCTCTCCTGTTTCTCCTCTCCTTCTGTGCACTCTGTAAGAATAAAAACCCTGAATTTACTGTAGACACTGAAGTGGATTGGATGTGACTCTAGAGAAACAGGGAAAAGCCCTCTCATAAGGTATATTATTTTACCGGTTGAAACACAGACATCCATGCCTACAGCTTTTGCATGCAAAAGGTAGGGTGATTCTGTATATTACTGCTGTTAACTGTCCTTTTTTCCTGCCTGGCTGTGTAGCAGAGGTAGCAGAAGGGGACATGTGCCTATATTCCATTTACTCAATACCCAGCCTACCCATAATATCACATAATCACATCTTCTGTTGGTACAAGCTAAAATGCCAACCTCTGTGTTGAGACTTAACAGGTATAAGCACATGATCCCTCTTCTGCTACTCTTCACTTCAAGGGCAGTGACCTCAGAGAATTATTATTGAATTACCAAGCAAAAATTCAATATTGCAAGGTCTTAAAGTGCTGTAAATTAGACCTACCAGACCTCATCTGTCTACAAGGCCTGAACTCTGAAGACTTTTGTAGGGATGGCTTTTAAGAAAGTTTATTAATTCTGCCTGCAGCTATGGAAGGAGTATCCAAGTGCAGCTGTGTTTGCATTTAAGTAGATGGATGGGTATTTCCAAACTGGATGTCATCATGAGGAGAATGTGATACTAGAGAGGGTTCTAGCAGCACTGAGGACCTACAGCGACCACCAGACACCTGTGGTCATTAAGATCTGTCTATCTGTTTGATTCTATAATTCAGTTGATGGATGGATGGATGGACATACACACAAAGTTTTGTGAGATTCTGGGACAGCTCTGATGGCTAAAAGGACAGATACATGTGGTTAAAGGAAAACACCTTGCACAAAAGGTGTTTGCATCTCCAAGTGGATTCTCTGGTGGCTGGTAGTCAAATATTTAGTTGATGACCTTAAGAGTAAGAATTGTCTCTCAGTACAGAAATGGGGTACATGTGGAGTATCTTGGAAGAGCTGGTGGCCATGCCTTTTGAAAAAGCCAGGTGTTTAAGAAGATGGCTACTGCTGACTTGTTTTTCAGTGTCACATGGAGGATTAATCTTTCTGGCTTGGCTGGACTGGATTAGGTGGTTTGTTCAGGGTTGGCAGGAGGGTTTTTGCAACCTGTGCCAAGGTTGGAATAAATTGGAGCACAGCTATACTGAAATGAATAAAAATGCTCAGATATTCAGGATCTCCAACAGGCTTCTGGGGTTCATGTTATCACAAAAATTACTTCAGTAACAATTTTTCCAAGCATTAGGAGAAAAAGCTTTGAGAATAGGCCTTTCTGAATGTATGCAGAATAACAGCATTTAGCTGTTACACTTTATCTCTAGGCTGTATTGAGCTTTATTTGATACTTCTATTGTAACAGAAGGGCTGATTTGGAATGTGTTATTTTGTTATGACGAGTGGTACAAACATATGAGGAATTGCATGTAATGCATGGAATTACAGAGGTCTACATCTGAACAGTCATACAAAGACTCTTTACAGCCTTTTGAGACTCAGATTATTTCTACAGTAACTGTTGTTTTGTTCTTTGGGATTTTTTTATCAATTCATACTAACAGTGCTTATACCATTAATGTGTGATCTGGTGCATATTCACAGATGCATTAATTACTGGGAATAACTAATCTAAATTTCTAGAATAAAAACTTAGCAGTATGATCTTCAAAGGGGTGCCAATTACTTGCAACTCTCATAAACTTCAGTATGGAATTGTGGAAGTTAAACACCTGCAGATGGCAGGGAATAGTGCTTTGGGCAGTTAGTTATGGTGTTCATACATCCATATGAATTGAAAAATGAGAATAGACAACTAAAAACATCTTGATATGGCACAGTGCCAAAAACAATGAGACAGAAACATTTTTCTGGTGAGATTAATTTACAGTCATTTAAAAGGAATAGTTTAAAAAGTAGAAAGAAATAATTGCAGGCAAGTTATGTTGCAAATGTGCTTTTCTTTAGCAAGCTCTCACTGTGTACAGAGGTGAAATATATACCTGCAAGTAAAGAAAATACATGCCTATATTTTTAAATATTATGTTTATGTTTTATTATGTCCTATTTTTCAAATGCTGTAAAAATTATCTAGCATAAAACTAATATTTATTCCTCTATTATGAGAACCAAAGTACTCGGCAAAGCCAGGACTTACAGCTATACAAACACGTCTTATTTTATGCACAGAAGGAGAAATATGACTTCTTGATACTTGTTGGGAATGCAGTCCAAGTGTGTGGTCATCAAGCTTTAAATCAGAGACTAAAATGAGAGTGTATGTAAAACATTTAATCTTCTATTATTATTTTTTAAATTATTTGTCAGCAGCCTCTTTTTTTTCCACTTCTGACATTCTGCCACTTGTGGAGGTGCACTGCTTTTTGCTCAGTTATTTTTTAAAGTAAATAAATAAGCAAATAAATAAAAAGAAAATTCACTCTGGAAGTGGTGATTTCTTAGGGAGAGACAGAATATACCCAAAAGAGAAAGACTACAGAACATCCATTGTCTCCATAATGAATCTCCAGATCCTAAGCAATTGCATTACAGTACCTTTCCACTCCTGTTGCTATTGATACCTTTTATAGTCCATGGCATGTAAAGAGACTCCCAGAAGATTTGATATTGTGAGGGCAGAGCAGGCTGGATTGAAAATAGAAGCAAGCTGAAAAGCCTGACATTTCTGCTTGCCCCTCTTCAGAAAAAACTTCCAACACATTGAGATATGAAGAACATGGGGAAAATAAATTATGACAGTGGGCTGGTTATACTGATAAAAACAGTCTCATTTGAAAATAGAGATTGTATTCTTACACCTTGAATTGCAATGAAAGAAACCTGTAATTAAACATTCAACTTAGACCACTCTACTGACATGCATTAAGATTTAATAACGCTGTAGAACCATAATTGTAGTTTAGAACTTCATCCACTATGAAGGCTGAAGTTTTCCATGTAAAGTATCTACCTCAGACTGTTCTCCCTTGCCTATCCTCTCCTGTCACCCTGCTCTCAGCAGATCAAGAATTAAAATCAACTTGTGCAAGTTCATCTAAACAATTGAGCTATTTCTGAAAACAAGGCTGACAGAGATTTATTTTTTTCTGCATATTCTTTCGGTAAAATGTTCCACTGTCTCCAGAAAAAAAAAATGAATATTGAGCAGGGTTAAGCAAGGCTGCATTTGCTATGTTTGTGAGAGTATATTCAAATCTGTCTGCAAAGATCAGGATCTGAGAAATTCTTTGCCTGTCCTTGGCAGAGAATTCACATGCACAGACTTTTGGTAGCACCAGTCTCCATAGATGAGGTCTGCACTTGAGTGTGCCCTAGCCCACAAAGCTCCAGCCCTCCAACTGTATCTTCACATAATAAACTCACCTTAGCCCAGGACTGCTCCTGCCGATCATGGGCACCACCTCCAAGACTATGACGGATCTTTATATATGTGCCCACTCTTTTCCCTGCACTAATGTCCAGTTGCCATAGGAGAAAAGGAAGCTCTAGAGAGGATTCACATATCCTAGCTTTTGTTTAGTAAAAAATGAGACATTTAAATCTGAATAGACTCTTCACAGTCAGTAGAAACAAGGGGCACTTGAGGGCTATCTTATCTTAGACACATATTTTAGATCTAACTGATCTTAGCTGTGTATTTGAGGATGGCATGAGTTGCCTCCAGAAAGGCTTACTTCTCCCCAGAGAACATAGAAGCAGCTCTGAGGGACTAGCTCAAATTCAATGTCTAGGTTTCAGATGACTCAAACACGGTAGACTAAACCTACTCATTCTGATTGTGTGCAGAGAAGTAAATAGTGGATGGAAGAGGGGCCAAAGCTAATATAAGATGTAAGAAGAGGACAGATACAGAAAGGACAAATAATGAAAAAAAAAGTAAAAAAAAAAAAAAAAAAGGAAAAAGGATGGAAAAAAGGATAGAGGTTGCGGTGAAAATGTTTGAGTTGCAGAACAACCATCAGCTCGGAAGGTATAAAAGATAAATGAGACTGTAAGTAATGGTTACATGTCTCTCTTCAAAGCCTGGAATTGATCCTAGAGAGCTTGACTTCCCACATTTTTCTGTTTTTACAAAATAACTCTGAAATCCACAAGGAAAATGACTGTCAGCCCTCCTTTAATGTCTGGTCTCCATAGGGGGCAGACAGCTTATTATTAACATCAGCTGCTCCACTAACTCAGTTGCTCCACTAACTCAAATGTGAGATTGTACAAACTATGAATCCAAACATTTCAACCTATGGTTAGCCTGTGAGCGGTAACATGTGAAACAGCTTTTTGTAGTTTGCAGTTTAAAAGATGATACACTAAAAGAATCTTAACTCAGGCTCCCAGGAGGTATGCAATAGCCCAATGTAGACATGTTTTATTAGAACATCTATAATTATGATACAGATTATGCATGGGATTATATGTTAATGTCTGCTGCACTCAGCAGTTCAGTATAGGTTATTTTTATTGACTAGATTTAGGCTCCAAAGTGAGAACGCTTAATTTCCTTCAGGACTCTAGTTAGGACAGCTAGTTAGCTGCAGAAGACCAAAGGTACTTGGGGAACTACAACAAAAAGACCATATGTAGAAGCAGTGGGATTTCAGTAGGGAGAGTCAGTTTCTGCATTTGGCAGTTATACATTATCTCTGGGGTACTGGATGAGCTATGCAAATCAAACAATTCCATTTTGAGTTTGGGGTGACATGGCAGGTGCACAGCTGCAGATTGAAACCATCGTCCATTGTATCTGGAACATATAAAATGCTATGAAAATGTCCTGTACTCTAAAATAGAAAAAATACCCTAAAAAATCAATATCCCAGCCTGGACACCAAAAATAGGTCAATGTGTTTGGTGAAGCTCAACTGGGACAGACGTGCTGGGAATTTCAGTGTTCCAACCCTCCCATTAACCTCAGGGATGGTTAATTTCCAGATGATTGAAACTGGTTTAACCTCTCTTAACCATGCCTCTATTTCTGCAAAAGAGAGATAAAACCACGCCTTTGTTCCACTCTTTTCTGCTGTGTCTGATCTGACAGTGTTTTTTTTTTTAAAGCAGGAACTTTGTACCTGGGCAGCACTTAACACCACTCCTATTGTTTAATGTGCTTTGCTAATCACTATCTGTAGGACAGTGTGTGGTTCATTTTGCTGAACACTGGACATTGGAAAAACAAATATTTACATTACAGGTACTTGTCTGACGCTCTTCGTACAGGCACAACAGAGGGTTTTGGCAGTTCATCTGACCTATTTTAGACATGCCTGTTTCTCTCCTCTAGCTATGCCAAAAACGTCAGGCAAGTACCGCTATTGTAGACCTCTGCATTGGAGGGGTCCAAATGCAGGCAAAATCAAAACCACCTGTCACTTTGAAATACAGAAGCCAAAATCACTGAAATAAAACAGGTCTACACAGAAGTACATTTGTCTCAGGGTTTTAACATTTTCATACACCTTACAATTTTCTACTCATTTTTCCTTGTTGTCCTTATCTTAGACAGGTTTAGGATATTGAACATGTACAGATAAGCCTCCATGATCACCTACTTTGACAGATACACAGATAAGAACGAACTGTTAGAATGATTCCGCAAGGTTGGGGTATTTACGAACAGCTTTAAAGGTGCTTTGAAAGTGGTTTAGTACCACAAAGGCATCATTAGAGCATTAATAGCTTTTTCTGCTTCTTAAGGGGGTAGAAAAGAAAGAAGGGAAGCCAAGAAGAAAGAAAGTGGATATAAATGCAAACCCTCAATTAACTCAATGCCAAAAAATAAGAAATTAAGCATGGGAGTATGCCCAGGAAATTTACAGTGTAATTATTATTAACATACCTCTATAATTTCTATAATAATACTTCCTTTTTCTACTATAATTTTTTATTATTTTTCTTCTTAAACCTAATCCCTTGAACTTTCTATTATTTTCTGTATACCATGAAGAGGTTTGTGTAACCTAGAGAATGTGTTGAGAAATACTTAATTTTTTCACTACCTTCCTGAGTGATTAAATTGTCACCACAACTGCTATATTAGCAAAAACTGGGGATCTTGAGATGTAAGTTGTCTAGACATGCAAAAACAAAAATCCCACCCGACAAAAAGAAACAAACCATGACTGCATATTATTAAAAGAAAACTCAAAAATGAGATAGAGCTTTGCAGATAATATTAGTTTCTCTTTTTTTAAGGACCAAGCTGTTCTGACTTTGCAGTATCTCAATTTTATTAAACTTCCAAGGACACACAAACTCTACATATTCTCATTATTTCACTTTACCCTTTGAATAAAGAAGGTCTCTTGCTTCTTTCTTCAGTCACTATTATCTGCTGAGAGAGCTTACAGGTGGGCCACTTAAGGCCAGACTTACAAAGCAGCTTTTCACATACCATTTAGTGCACTGTACTTTTTTTTACTGAGCCTTATCATTTCAAACAGAGAACACTGTACAATGCAAAACTAAAAGAGATGTTCTTTTGTTTCTGCTGAAGAGCACCCACAAGGCTTCTTGTGTCGCATGACCACTGCAAATTAGCTGCCATAAATGATAGCCCGAAAAATGTGTATGGCTTACACAAATGCATCTACTAGGTGCTGCCATAACTAATGTGATTTTATTTCATATATTTATTGTTCTTTTTTAAGTTCTCTTTATGGCAGAAGTCCTTGTCCAGGCAAGAAGTGAAGGAAGTCTAGCAAACTGGAGTTGGTCTAAATTTTATGGTAAAATATCTTTTATTTTAGTCCACAGCAAATCTGCTGCTAAGATGGAGAAGACAAATCAGGTACTAAACACAATTACATTCCCAGCTAAAGCACTTGTCTTTATTTTCTAAAGACACCCCCATCAAATTGTAGAAAACAGCTTTTTCCAATTTGTTATTATTTTTTAATTCTCACAGAAGTATGCAACTTGTAGTAACTTAGAAATCACTTCCGTGCAAGACATGCAGCATTTGAAGCAGTAACTTCAAGTAATTGATACTCTGTTACATGTATATAAATTATTCTTACAAATTTCCAGATGTCAAATTCCTAATCTAACCACTGTCAGTGTCTTAACTACAAAAGGTTCAATAATAAATTTATTCTTTCATAATAAAGGCTGAAATCCGTCAAAAACTTAAAAATGTTAGCCCCTCAGGTGAAATATAAATCTGAGTATCATAAGGTTTCATTGTGCAAAGTTATGGCTATGCAGATCTGATGCACCTACATAAAAGATGCTTATAAGAAAAAAGTGGATCTTCTGTTATCCCTGAAAATGTGACTACAATCACTACATGTGTGATGGTGACTGTATGGTCAAGATTTTCGTCCGTTCTATGAGACTAGTCTAACTAGTCACTGGTGATGTAAAAGTCAATATTTATTTTTACAGGCTACCAGAAGTTGTATACTAATGCATATATAGGGAACATAAAAGTTACACTTAGAATTTATCTCTTTCACCATGAAACTAGGGCAAAATTATTTGTTTTATTTGATGATCGGAGTTATTAATTTTTTTCTATAACATTGCAGGAAAAAGGTACAGACACAGTTCATAAAAGTTTTATGAATAGTCTTATTTACACTGTGCTTAAAAAGAAACAACATCTGTGACTGCTTTATAGTTTCTTTGTTTGCAGACTAAATTTATCTGGTTTACAGGTTCCTTCTGAGGAACAACTGAAATATAAAATTCATCACAGCGCTGTGTTCAGTATTTGCTCTTTTGCTAATACACACTTAGGCTACAGTTGAGGAGGACTGCAGTTCTTCATAACAGTAACAGAAAAGCATGGAGGCAAGATGTAAAATGTGAGAAAATTAATTTTCATAACACAGCTGACAGTAAAAGGTAGTTAATTCCTTGCGCAGAGGCTGCAGTTCCTAAAGAAATATTGTGTGAGTAATTCCTTGGTTGCTGTGCTGGAGGTCTCAGACCACTGCAGTGGTGTCCTTCATGCTCTTGGTGTTTCTAAACTGGTGGTGCACAAGGCTGGACTAATCAAGCCATCCATAAAAAAATCCTAATATCATTTAGCTCCAGCACAGTGCAGGATTAGACTAAGAGGCCATAGATGTGTGTGTCCAGCATGGGTCAAAGAACTGTGCCAGATCTGCAAAAAAGCCAGTGTTCTGCATGTCTGCGCATGCACTCACATGCATATACATATACACACAGTAGAGCATGGACCTCCGCAGCAGTAAATCCTTGATAACAACACTATTTAAATTGTGTCGGCGCTGCAGTTGGGCCCCACTTCACTTCTCTCTTTCATGTAGTAGCACAGTAACAGGTAAATGGAATAACTTGACTACCTCAATCAATTTGTTGCCAAGAGGCACATTTCTGGAAGAAACTACTTAAGCAGCCTGAAACTTTATCAAACTTTCGTCTTGATGCTCCAGCTCACAGTGTATTTTGAATCATAAAGAAAGCCACTTTGTGTTATGTTTTTCAGTTGCAATATTTACCTGTGTATTAAGAAAGGTTTGAGACACGTTGCAAAATATCCAGGTGCCTGGAAAGCCTAAGAACAAGAAGCACCAACACATGATGACACGTGTTCTCATGAAAGACTTGACATTCAGAGTAAAAGGGCAATACAGGTTGGGAAAGAGACAAATATAAAATGGCATAACTCATCTTTGCATTTAGATGAGCTGTCATATCCGATGCGCTGAAGCCACAGGGGACAGATGACAACACAAGTCTGCTGCCCTGTAAAAATGGTTTTTGCCCTTGATGAGGTTCTGGTGTATATTGTTTCTGAAAGAGAGAGGGCGTATATACACCCCCAGAAACCTGATGGCTGCACTGAGGTGCATGGGTTGCTTAGCACTGGACAATCTGGAAGGCCAAAAACTGCCAGTGGTACTTCTTTAGGAGTTTCAGAGGAGTAAAGCCAAAATGATCTGTGCATGGCAATGGATGTCTCTCAAGCCTAGGACTGTGCTGCTTCATTCCAGGATGCTCATAAGGATATTCTAGCTACAAACCTTTACAACAAGGGACATGACCTCTTCTCTCAGTACTCTGGCAAGTTTTCAATTGGTTTTGACAGGGTATGCTGATTAATAAAATCATATTTTACCATTAAGGGTGGTTCAATATCTTTATTTGCAGATTCCAGGGAATTTTTTTCCCTGCCAATGGGCTTCATTTCCGAAGTCTCTTTACTTCCACTATTGATCTTACTTCCTCTTGAAGAATGCCCTTATTCATTCCCATTAACACAGGCTGGGTTAAAAACCTTTTATGCTTTTGGTACTAATGGTAGCATGTGCAGTGTGTTTGTTAGGACAACATCCCAGGACAATCCAGGAATTTGTATAGCTGCAGCTTGAAAATGGACTCCTCTTTGCCTGCCCCTGGAAATCTTCAGTTGCCTGGCATGAATGCAATTTAGTCTAGCATTATCAGGAGAGGGAGAAGCAATATGAACTTCTGCAGACACGGAATCACATTCAATATCAGGCATTTAGAACCTCCACCTTCCCTGCATCCTCTGTCACCAGAGTCCCTGCTCTATTCAGTAGCGGGCCCATATTTTCCCTGTTTTTTCTCTTATTATTGATCTGTTTGAAGAAGCCCTTCTTGTTGTCCTTGACATCCTTGGGAGACACAATTCCAAATGGGCCTTGGCTCTCTTCATTGCTTTTCTGCATACTCTGACACTTTTCTTTTGCTTCCTTATCTGATAGCACAAAACCATTCTTAAAACAGTATCAATATGATTACTTTGTGTGGACTTTAACTGAACATGTCAATTCAGCAGCCTAGGAAAAAACACAAAAATCTTCCTTGCTTTCCTGTTTCTCAGGGATAGAGTGCTTCATATTCAGTATGCTAAGTTCTGCATCTTTGTTGTTTAACTCCCAGATAAGTCCATGGCAACAGGGCTAGTAAGATTTCTAGAACAACGCTTAATTTACTGGATGATTCCCATGTGTTGCTCTTAGACATACTCATTGTATTATTCTCCTTTAAGCACACTCTTAACATGATCACATACCTGTTCAAATGCTTTGGAGCACAGCAGGGTTTGCTTGGCCTCCATGTCTTTGTAATGGAGTCAGAAATTATGACACATTTCTGAGTTACTTGATTCTGCACTTCTTGGCCAGGAAATGAGGAAATCCTGCTATAGATCATGGCACTATAGCCACAAACCATGACAGAACTGTCCTCAGCTGGACTGCTTCTAAAGATGATCAAATCCCATGGGTTCCAGATGAAATATTTCCAGTTCACCAAACTGGCATTTTTTAGATTGGTTGAAAACCTTCTGACTAGCTCTGAAGTAAACAATAATTACATAAGTCCAATTTGCCCTCTCGTGTTCTTTCCACTGGAGGATGATTTTGGCTTTGTAAACAGACGGTGCAGAACTACTCTGTTGACAGGTGAAGAGGAATAGAGAACTCACGTTTAGCAACGTTGACTCTGCTGTGCTAACACAAATAAAATACAAGGGAAAAAAACCCTTTATTTTTATTGTTAGCATTTGAAGATGGCATACTGAATACACTCTGGGATTAGATCTCCTGAGTCAAATAGTGTTGTATTTGCCAACACTTTTCAGAGAAGAATGGCCTTTTAAGTGACGCTTAGCAACATGCATCTTTCGTTCTTTTCTATTAGTTTTAACACTCTTCAAGTTTACCTTTCGCTTGGAGTGCAAAATATACAGGAGAAGAATTTCCTTCATACTCTAAACGCCTGCATTTTCAGATGTACAGTAGTAGCCACAGGAAGCCCTTCTACAACTCTGACATGCTGTTTAAAGTCTGTCTGGACCAAAACTCAAAACCACCTAACCCCACAATTGACGTCAGTCACCTTTACATGGACATGCTTTTCAGTGTATTAGTTAGCTTCCACTTTGTCCAGAAACAAACGGCTGTCAGACTGCAGGATGGGCAACAAACTTCCAAAGACTAGGATGAAGCATGGCCTTATGAACTGTTACACACCCACGTGTCCCACAGAAGTAGAGAAAGCTGTGTTGATCAAAGTCTCTTACAACTGAATTCGTACTTACTGGACTTCAGAAACACAAGAAGGAACATGAGGCTTAATCTTGCAAAAAGCTAATCACATCCAGCTAATGCACTTGTACCTAGAAATGGAGGAAGTTCTGTACCCTCACAAAGTAGGCTTAGACTAAAATGGATTTGGGCCTTCAGTAAGTACATAGCAAACAGTGAGCCATTGCTTCTTATTCTAGAGCTCTTCTATGGCACATGAGCAGTCAGAATTCTCATCCCACCCTATTCTGACCTACAACTATTCTGATTTAAATGTAGGTACTGAATATTTATGTTTGTATCAGATATTAGATGCATAATGGAAAGGAATCAGAGAAGTAGAAGAAAGCCTTTTTCTGTGCAGAGTCTAGTCTACACATATAGTGGCAGACAACACCATGGATTTATATCTTGAAAAGGCAAAAAACAAAATTCTTCCTTTGTTGAAGTTTCAAATATTTTCATTTTTATTCCTTACTACATAACTTGACTTGTGGTATTGCAAACTATGTTTATTAGGACTGTCATGTGTCTGCTGTATGTTTTAATACAATTCTCTACCAGATACACTAAAACATCAACCACTTTGATCAGGATTAAACCATGAAATCAGAGTTCACACATAATACTTAACCTAAATAAAGAATTCATGGGAAACAGAATCTTGCTATCATAATATTTATGGGAAAGGTATGCAGGAAGAAAAAATCCATACATGCTTCTCAGGAAAGCCTAATTTCCCAGTGGATACCATTCTATTTGACTTGAATCTAAACTAACACTGTAGATTCTAATAGCGCTTGGCAAGCTGCAGACACATCATTTTTTAACTTAGGTTTACGTTTGAATTACCTGGAACTCAAATTTCCAATGTGACCTTTTCAGGGCTTTGTTTAGGAACAAAAAGAGTTCTCACTAGAGATTGAAAATACCTTTTAGAGAACAAGATATATTGTCGAGGGTGGAGGCTAAAATAGTATAGTGCTGCTGCTAGTCTAGAATTAGAGAAAACAGTGACTATGTATGTAAGCTTTGTTACCTTCCACTGACAAAAAGGAACATCATTTTTTACATTTAAAAGCAAGTTTCTGATCTTTTGTACTGTGTTTTCAAGTACATATTTATTCCCCCTATACCTGAAGCTTATAAAATGCAGGAAGGTGGGGTTTTTCTGCCTACAATAAGGGACACACTAAGGATGTACATGCCAAACAGAATGTTTTTATTTGTGTGTTCAATTCTGCAATGTGTTCTGCATCAAAACTTAATGAGACCCAAAGCATTTCTCACCTCTCAAAACAGGCACTGTTTGACTACAGACCCTTTAATGACTAGCTAAAATTCCAGCATATTAAGATCTCTTGTCACTAGATTTTTTTATTTTTCTTTCCCCTAAGGTCTGCTTACAGGAGAAATGCAGAAAATCTGACCTGCAAAGTGCAATATCCTGTTCTGCTGTGTAACCACATCTATACTGAAGCTATAGACTGTTCTTGTTCCTCATTTCCTTTATCCTCTGCTAAGCTTCACAGACTGGCTTTTAAATGGCCTTTTCACTGCCAAGCTCAGAAATATACAAGAGGAAATTTCAACTGCATATTTACACAGAAGAAAGAGGAAAACATGGGAGAGACAAACACAGCTTTGAGTCTTTTTGTAGTGTGCTCAAAGCCACAAGTGGGGGAAAAAAACCAAAATAGATATGGTATCTCGCTGCTAAATATTTACTTAATGCAATCATCATTTATTGAGGAAAAATAAGATGAAGAAGAAGAGTTCAAATATTTACTACAGATTGCAGTATCATTTACTATAGATGGGGTTCAGCACTAATTCATGGGAAGAAGACTGCTATGTCAGATAAAGATCAGTTTACATTATTTGAGCTTGTTATGCCTTTAACTTTCCACAAAGGCACATTTCAAAATGCAACACAGAATTAAAGAGCTCTTCCTCTGAACTAGCCCTTTCCATTTTATTATTTTCCTGCCTGTGTCATTTCTGGATCCAGTGCCTGAGTGAGTGGCTGACTGTTCAACGTGTGTCATTCTGACCCAAATGACAAAAGACAGGTTAATACATTCTTTCCTCTGTTGAAAGAGCAAGAGGCATGATAAAAGGGCAGAAAGAATTACTGTGGTCAGATTCACCCCCCCCTACCACCTATAAGCCTGAAAACTGCTCGTCATAGAGATGGAGCAAGTAGAAACTGCAATGGGCGGAGATATCTCTCATCTCTGGACACCTGATGGAATCTGGTTGGAAATCCATGCAGGCAAGAAAGCCACCCTCCTCAGAAAGAAGCTGAATGATTGTTGTGGTTTAAGCTTAGTCGTAAATTAGACAAAGCATGTAGCCTGCTTGTTTTCCCCCCACAACCTGTCCTTC
>WYDI02029441.1:29584-40235 GCA_009867235.2 Psittacus erithacus | reverse complement strand
AAATATTTATATTTTAAAAGACAGAAGAAAACAATTGTGGTGAGTTGACTTTGGTGGGCTGCCAGGTCCCAATCAGCCTGTCTCTCACTCCCCCTCCTCAATAGAACCGGGTGAGCAAACAAGATGGAAAAGTCTTGTGGGACAAGGTAAAGACAGGGAGATCACTCAACAGTTGCCATCACAGGCAAAACAGACTTCACCTGGGGAAAATTAATTAAGTTAATGACAATTAAAATAGAGTTGGATAGTGAAAAAACAAAAGCAAAGCCTAAAATACCTCTACACACACACTTTTCCAAGGTCATCTTCACTCCTTTTTCACCTCCTCTACTTCTTTCCTGCCCCTGAGCTGTGCAATAGAGATGGGGATTTAGTGGCTATGGGCAGTCCATATCTGGGCAGGTCAGGTTATGCCCTGTGGTGGGTCAGTCCAAGGAGCCTGGAACTGGCTGGAACCAGTCATGTCTGGCATGGGACAGTTGCCCTGCAGCCCCAGATGCCAGTGCCTGGGCATGGAGAGCCAATGCAATAGCACAGCATCATTAGGATAAAGTGGGAGGGAAGTATTTCTTTATTATTAAGAAACCATATTCATGAGTACTTTTTACAATAAGTTATTATGTAGTACTTTAAAAAATATGCCTGTACTCATATAAGATCTATCTGATAAACACAATTCAGTCGCTAAGGACCAAAACCCCCAAAATCAGGGTGATTCCTGCAGCGGTTAAATTCTCATTCATCTGTGTATATTTAATGATCAAATGATTGTGCAGTCTCTCTGTGCCACTTAAAAGAAAAGGTGGTTAAAACTTTGTAGCAAAGGTAATAACAAAATATTGGAAAGTATGTGATCTGCAGCCAGAATACTTTCACTGTGTAGACTTCAAATCATGTTGGTCTCTGGAGATGCAAAGAACCACTAGCAAATTGAATATTGCAGGGTTTCTTAATTGCTTGTTGTCAGTGCAGAGGTGGTATTTCAGATCATGAATTTTAAGTTGTCCATCCTTCCTTTGTTTCGTAATTATATGCATATGCACAAGAAAGGTACAAAGTCAAACCAAGTTTAGATGTTTCAGTAATACCTCTTGAATTACATATCATAAATTTCTAGGTTTTTTCTACACAGAAGCATAGAAAGAGGATCCTGCTTGCTGTCTTAGCATGTTCAGCCCAGGTTAATCTAGGCATGTTTTAGGTGAACTAGTATGCCTTTTCTTCCTGTAGTCTTCAAGAAATTTTTATATGTATTGTAGCATTGTTAAAGGCAAATTCTATATCCAGGTAGCATTTTCCGCTATAAATAAACTTAGCCTTAATAATGGGTAGAAACATCCTAAAATAATGAACCCTGTAATTTGGGATCTAAACCCAGGGAATTTTCCAACCATTGTGCATTTGGAGAGAGGTGGTAAACCAAAACACAATCACATACTTTATTTAAATAATTAAAAAGCAACAAATGAGAGACAAATGAGAGCAGTTACTAAAACCTGAACTTTTCAGAGACAGATCACATTCTACAGATGTTTTGGAAGTAACTATCATTCTCACTATTGCACCTATCTTTCCTGCAGTTCAAAGCTGAGAACTATTGAATCCCCATGGAAAGGAGGTGGTCTTCCCATTGAAGCAGGCTTCCTAACTTCTGAGAAAAAAAAAAATAAAATTAAAAAGCAGAGGAGAAATCCTGTCTCCAGTAAAGTCAAATCACAACTCTGAAAGCTGCAGTTTGGAAATACTATTTCAAATACAACCCCCAGTTTTTTTATGCTAGGACCTTCATGTTCAAGTAATGCTGAAGTGAACCCTCTGGAGACATCTAAGGGATGAATGTTCTCAAGAAGAGACACTATATAAAACTTAAAATGAAACTAACATCTTAATTACATAACTTCTAAATCTTGTGGTTTGCTTTGAGCCTGTTCTTAAACAAACCTCAAAAATAATGTGAGACTTAAATTAGCTGTAAAATTAAGAACTAAAGTTGTCTACTTATTTCATGTAAAATTTCATTCCCAGCACATGCTGGTTGAGGTAAGTTACAAATGAAAGCAAAAAATAAAAAGAAATACGTTAACTGTGGCTAAGTTAATAAAGCGGGGCTTATAATGTGAGCATATTTGTCAAAATTGAATGCAAACTACATGTTTAAAAGCTGGCTGAGTGGTACAAAAAAAATTATTCCAAGATATAATTTGAAAAGTATTTTTTACAGGGTCAGTATTAATATACATGTGCTTAATGAAAAATAGCCAGTATGTATTGCATAAACCAAAAAACCCAAACCAAATAAAAACCCAAACACAGGGATTTGCATGATCACAGCCTGAAAACTCTCTGAAAGCCTAGCTGAAGATTCGTATTCATAAACATCTTACTTGTAGCAAAAGCTGCTATTTCAGTTGTTCTGCAGGTTCTACTAGACCAAGGCATAGTAGTTCCAAACAGTAGGCCTTTTATTATTTCAATATGATGTGGTCTCAAGAATCAACACATTAGGGCAAAATACAAACCTGCCACTGGTAAGGTCATTTAAAGTGTCTTTCATTCTTCCTTTTTTATTGCAACCATAATGCTAAGAAAAATGAAATTACTATCTTCAATATCAATTTATGGGAAATCCCACATTTCACTGAAAATTATATTGGAATAATCTATATTGTTGTCATTAAAATTCAGCCTCTTATACTAGATCAAAATAGAAACTTCACAAAGGAATCTTTCAGGATAGATGAGGCCTTTCTACACTTCTATTGTGGTGGTTCTCCAATAATCAGTATGATAGACTTACATAATTATTACCACTTAAATTCACATGGTAAATCTGTTTGGGCTTTTTTTTCTGACTTCAATATTTTCTCATTTTTTGAGAAAAGCAAGTAAGGTCTCTGCTTTATTCACTGCACATGTAAATACTGATGCATTTTTGTTTGTAACACCATATCTCAAAGAAACACAAAACAATCCTAAGCTTTTTGTGATGTGCAAGAAATTATCCTCAATTAATCGACAGACTTCAAACTGCAAAACCATAACTGAAGTAACATCTCTGTTAAAAAAAACAATTCAATACAAAGAAAAAATATTCTTTGTGAGTGTTTATAGGTTCCACCAGATTGTTTGCCCTGTTCCCTTTAAAATGAGCCCTCTATAATCACGATGTTACTTGCTGATAGAAATTTTGAAAACTGGCATTAAAGTGAGAACAGGCTGAGAAAGTGGGGGCTGTTCAGCCTGGAGAAGAGAAGGCTGCGTGGAGACCTCATATCTGAAGAGGGGCTTATAGGATGCTGGAGAGGGACTCTTCCGGAGGGATTGTAGCAATAGTACAAGGGGTAATGGGTTCAAACTTAAACAGAGGAAGTTCATTTTAGATATAAAGAAGTTCTTTATTGTGATGGTGGTGAGGCACCGGAATGGGTTGCCCAAGGAGGTTATGAATGCTCCATCCCAGGCAGTGTTTAAGGCCAGGTGGGACAGAGCTTTGGGCAACATGGTCTAATGTGAGGTGTCCCTGCCCATGGCAGAGGGGTTGGAACTAGATGACTTTAAGGTCATTTCCAACCCTAACTATTCTATGATTCTACGAGGTGCTGTCTTTTCAGTATTTATCACAATGAAAGTGAAAAAGGAAGTACCAGTAAAATGTTCATGTGTTCCACTGTGCATTCAAGACTATCTGCTATTCTAGTGAAATGACCTTTTGATTTTCACTATGGAAAACCGAATATATGTTATTAGTAGTAACTATGTGAGAAATGAGTTATAGATCCAAACTTATAGGTCCAGCTTTTCAAGTTAATATTTTTTTTTTCCTTAGATGAAATAGCATGAATGTTTGTTGTTCATTGTTTAACTATTAGTTTCTAAAGTACAGGGGATAAGTGGACAGAAAGCCTTTAGTGAGACACATTTGTAGACTTTTAAGTAGAATTTGTAGACTTTTTGTAGAATTTTAGGTATTTGCAACATTTCTAATCCAGTGATATTTTCTTCAGTGAAACAGCCAGTAGACATAAACAAAAATTCATTCATTATGAAAAATAGTACATCTGTTGTGTATTCCTAGTGGAATATGTCTCATTGTGCATAGATCAGTGAACATGCCAGAATGTTGCATTTCCCAAGAATATAGCTCAAAGACCAGTCATCAACAGTACTATTTGATTTGCTGCTTTTCTAGACATGGAGTTAGAATCTATATTACTTCACGTACAAACTTAATATTCTTATTTGCCCTTCCTGTAACTCCTTGAGTTTTACCTAGAAAGCCTGCCCAACAAGTCTAATTTTCCATCTGAATTTTCTGCTGACTAGAAATAATCAAGCAATTTTGTGTAATTTCTCGATAATGGAACAACTGTATGCATTCGTCTTTATTGTCAGTTCTTTACTAAAAGCTCATTTAATGATGGTTCATGACAGCTTTCTGGAAAAAAAAAAGAAAAAAAATGAAAAAGTATTACCCTGTTCCTCCAACAGAACAAGAGAATTTCATAATTATATGCACACTGGGAGATGTAAATTTAATATTATATTTGACTTTTGATGCAAAATATATTTTTTATTGTTTTTATATAATTCCTTTTTTCTTTGACTATGCAGAAAACTTACTTTATGTACCCATTTTGTCATCTGTTACCCCTCTTTTACGTTAGCAGTATAAATATATATGTATTCTCTTTCTATATGCACATATATAGCTTGCTTCTAGTGTACATTTCTCTCTTGACAAGATACTGTATAAATAATTTATGAACACAATTTATTGCAAGACAGAAATATGCTGATACAAACTACAGAGAACCACCTTCTATTAAGGGAAAAGCAATATAGTACCCAGTGTTGTAATAAACTGCATATTTTGTTAGGAAAGATATTTTATTGATTTACTTTTCATTTCTGCATTACAAGTTTTCTATAATTTAAGTCCTGATTATTTTTTGTTCATATCATAGCTTAAGTTTCCAGGGGAGGAAATTAATTTTTCCCACTCTTATCTTTGGTGTTGAGCTGTCCTGTGTAAAATGACAGTACTTAATCGTATAATAATCCGCCATTCATGCTGAGTTAGCAAAGAGAAACAGGGTATCTCTTTGCTGGATGACCTTCTCAAAAGGGAAATAAAAATCATCTCATCTTAAAATCACTTGCTTGAGATTGACCTCCATATGCTAAATCCCTCTGCAGGCAGATCTTAACAGCCATTTATCTTTGACACATCTCTGATTCTGACTTTCCCTGAGGGCACAGAGAAACACTTAGGAATATAGGGTGTTATTTCTTCAGTAATTAGCAATCCCCTAGGCAGACTGGCTCAACTTTCTCCCTCATTGGTCCTTGGGCATGGGTGACCTGCCTCCCTGGCCCAGCAATTCCTACCCCTGGAGTTATCTGAAGCAATGGCTGTTTCCAGGCAGATACATATCTGCCTGAGAAATGGTCACTGGTGTGTGACTTATCTATGATGCAGTTGTCAGTAGCATTTCTCACCTCTTGAAAGACATCTTCTGTCCATTTTGGTTAATTCTGTTGTTAAAAACTATGAGTAATCAAAGTACTACTTTTCATCTGTGAAAGGACAGCTAAGAAATATAGCAAATGTGCAATCTGACACATCAACTATTCTGAGAATATAAAAATGCTAAAATTGCATAGCTAAACTGAGTTTAAAGATGCCAAGATTTTTAAAGAAATTGCTACTATACACAGGATTTCATTCGTATATAAACAGTTGATTTTGGTGAAGCTGGATCTTCCATGCAGATTTTATAGTATAGCAGATCCACCATCTCTGCAACATTTTGCTAATTTGACTTAAATTATAGTTCCGAAATGAATGCAAACTAGTAATGGAATATTTTTCTTTTTCACTGTTTAACTGAAAAGAAATAAAGTAGACATGGAATGTAAGTGTTTTTTAAGCAAGCATAAAAATAATGTTTCTAAAGAACCTTTTTGCTTTTCAGGGCCTATTGTATCTTCTTTTCTGTCTGCAGTCTTCAGCCTTACTCTGAGCAGAGGATATTGCCACACCGGACAGGCAAACCATGTAAATAGCAAGTTAGAAGTGGTAGGAATAACTTTGATTCACACCATTGCCTCTTTTGTAGAAGTTCCAGAATATGTATTCTAAATGGTAGGCTGATGTACAAAAGTATTTCAGCCAGATGAAAACACCATGTACATAAAAATATGTAGCATAAAATGTAATTAAAGGTACAAATTCAACCGAAAAAATAGCAATTACCTAATTTGGGATCATTTGTACCAGATTAATTTGACTGCTGTATGCAATATCATTATGATACAGACCTAAATTGCAGAATAGCAAACTCTAATTTTCACAAAACACCCCCTATATTCACTGCACAAAATATCTGCTCCCTTAATGAGCAAATAGTCAATATTTTGTTTTTTTCTGTTTCCTTAGAGGTTTCATAGCCTGTTTACTGTGCACTGTCCAAACCCCCTGACTGAAGCATTATGTTTTGATTCAGAAAAAGCCTCTTCCTGGGTTGTTCGTATATGCTTCTTTTATAAACATTATTTCATTCTGTACAGATTTAAGAAAAGAAGTGGCACTATCTGTTACAGAAAATTTTATGTCAATGACACTTTACAGACTTAATTGTGAAATCTTTATTTCGGCTCCTGTAGTCCTGTGCATTCCAACATCTGATAACAGAAGGTGTACAGGTTCTACAGAGAGTAAAGGCATTTCTCATGCATAGTCAACCCTGGCATAGGTTCAAGATGTTTATGGAAGAAATGGTTCAGGAATTTCACAGAAGAAGGTTGACATGGACATATAAATTATTGTTACTGCAAAATACACTGGGACAAGGCATGAAAATGAACAATGATTGTAACTGGACGTTATCTAACTTTCGAGGACATGTAAAAGATGCATACTATACTGAACATAACATGTATTTTCCTACTGTTTTAAAGAAAAAAACTGAGGAAAAAGGGAATGTCATCATAATACATCATATATTTAGTTTTATTCATGTCAGGACTGAAAATTTTAACTCTTAGGCTTCTACTCCTTGAGGTAAATGGCACAACTCAGTGACTATAGTAGGTTATTGACATTAGTTTGGGGCAATGCATAAAAAAACAGGAATGTCTGAGTCTTTTACCAACTGCTGAAGAATAATAGGACACAGACATTTTGGGCTCTGGAAGGACAACAACCCCAGGCAGATTACCTTGCCAGCCTTCTGTTCACCTTGACTTCCTATGTGAGGATATCTGTAACGAGTATCAGTCTTGATTAATCTGGTGCAAAAAACAGCTTCAGCATTTCTTTGGCCTGTTCCAGTTCTAATTGTCCTTCCCCACCCAAATTGTCTCTACTCTGACACTTTAGAAATGAAGTACAAAATGCAAAATTTATTTCAACTTTCTTTTCATAAAGACTTTAGTGAATTAACTCTTGGCATTAAAATTTTGGTTTTAGCAAAACTGATTTATTCTGCTTACTAATTTCAGCTCCAAGATGGATGATATTCAGCTGTGAGGCTTGTTGTATTATGTGAGAGTATGTATAATCTTGGGCAAGACAAATAAGAGGCCTGTGTACAGTCATCTGAGAGGTCTGTCCCTGCTTAATATAAGTGAATGTAGGAATTACAGTTTTACATTATTTCATCCAAGTTGGAATCACTCACTAGTATTTGCAAAAATGTCAGATATTAGTACAATACACAGACACAGATGACCATTGAGGGTTCAAACAGTAGGTTAATGAATCAAACCCATGATTCCCAAAACCAGCCTGTTTTCAGGATAAAGGTGGAATCTTTATGAGTGCGAGTAAAACCCTGTTTATGACAGCTAATGTTTACATACTTAACCATGATATAGGAAATGCAGACCTAAATGCAGATATGAGATAAATTAGGTAAGTATATGTCGATACCACAGATCTTGGGTGAATACTCTGGGTTTTTTGACTTTTTGTAAAAAACAGCAGTCTTGGGTTTCATTCAGCCTTCACTTCTGTTACTCTTCTACTACTTCCCTACATAGTTTCCTCCTTGCACCTCTGAGCCAGCAGTTCCCTCCTGTTTGGCCATCCAGACAATCTGCCCACCACAGTACCTTCAAATATTGTTTCTTCTGTGAAGCCTACAAGCAGAATAAATTCAGATACTCATAACACAAGGAAAAGGTAGGAACACTTGTAAGGAGGAACAGTCATTGATTCTACCACAGCACTTAACAGAAAAAAGTAGTGACTAATGCTGCCTTTTGTGAGCCCAGGGAGGCTTACAGGAATGTCATCTTGAACACTTTCATCTTCTGACAGTGATGTATCACTAACGATAGAGTCCCTGTTGTGAAAGAACTTCTTCTGAGTATGCTGTCAAAGGTCATTCCTCTTCAGCTAATGTGCCAGTGGATCTGCATCCATTGCTGGAGTTCTTAAGTTTCAAACCCTCAGAGGGAATTTTGCATATGTTTTAAACTAGTGTCTCAGTTTCATTGTTAAAGAAACTTGTTCCTCATTCCCTGTCAACTGCTGCCATCATTCAACAAGACCTTTTCCCATGAGAAGCTGTTGAAGAAGGGAAGAAAGCATGGTCAAACATAGACCTGGTGGATTTTCAACTGGCGCATGCTGTTATCTAGTAACTAAGTGGTCTGTTAAGGGTGATGTTGTGCTCTGTAGAACAGAAATCTATGATAAGAAAGACAAAGTAACAGAAATCAGGGCAGCAAGAAAATAAATAGGTATTTCTCTCAAGATTCACATATCAGCTTTCACTTGCTTAAAACCTTCCCATGAGAAAGAGTACACGCATTCTCACATACCCATGCATCCTATGTTTTCTGGTTTCAAGGCTATAGAACAGTTCAAAGCCAAGTTGCATAAACCAACCTTTTCCTTGGTACGCAAACTTACGCTTCAACAAGAGAATAGAAAACCACCCAAAGTTAAACAGTTATTCTCTGTGTATTCCTGAGCCTGTGACTGTATTTCTTTAAATAGTGTCTAAATAAAAATACGCCTGGAATGAGAAATAATTGTTTAAAGAGTAAGCCTGGTAAGTTAAGTTGTAGAAAAAGTATTTTGGGGTAGATTACTGAGTAAGCAAAACGTACCAATAGGACAAAGACCAGGTGAAGAAATGCAATTTAATTTGCAGAGAGGAAAATGCTATTCATTGTAAAGTGACAGTGTTTTAAGTAAAAACTATCTGTTTCTTTGACATTCTGATTTGTACTGAAAGGTGATGGTACTATACTGTTGTACTCCAAAAAAAAAGACTCAGGGTTTGGGAAGAATATATCAGATCTTCCCTAAAATACCCTATTTGCACTTTGAGGACAGATCAAACCTTTTAAATATTTGCAAGGAAATTCAGCAGTTAGTTCACAAGTTATATCAAATTAAAAACTAAAAGAAATAGAACCCTATGCTGTCTGTCCAATGTTTTTCCTGAGAAGTACTACCTATGAATTTATAAAATCTGCTAACTTTTCCACAGAGTTCACATTATTATCAGTTTTTACATAAACAACATTCCTAGAAAATAGGTTGCAGTAAAGCTAGCTATTGACATTCATTATATTTAATGTCTGAGGGCATAGAAAGTACACTTAAAAACAAGAACATGGCTTATTCTGAAGTGGTTACTTTTGTGTTGCTACAGGAAATGAATGCAATCAACTGACCTTGAGGATTACCTTGCATGTAGATTACACTCCATGTTTTAGATATGCATATAAAAACATTCTGTTGCTTTTAATGATGGAAATTCACCCTGTATGTTGAAAAATATTATTAGTGGACAACCAACAGAATAATAGCTGCATTTTAAAGTGTTTATGTCTACACATTAGTTTGAGAAGCTTTCCCCTGTTACTGGATTTCTAAAGAAAAACAGTGCTGGGGAAATGAAGCAGTAAATGCAACAGCCTGTGCTATTCCGTAAGAGAATAGTACATGCCTATAGTACAAAAGAAGTTACTGTAATGTCTGTGATGTTACTCTGTGACACCATAATAAAGCAGAGCTAAGATAAAATCATAGAATCATAGAATAGTTAGGGTGGGAAAGGACCTTAATATCATCCAGTTCCAACCCCCCTGCCGTGGGCAGGAATACCGCACAGTAAACCATGTCACCCAAGGCTCTGTCCAACCTGGCCTTGAACACAGCCAGAGTTGGAGCATTCACAACTTCCCTGGGCAACCCATTCCAGTGCCTCACCACCATCACAATAAAGAACTTCTTCCTTATATCTGAAATGAACTTCCCCTGTTTAAGTTTGAACCCATTATCCCTTGTACTATTGCTACAATCCCTCCGGAAGAGTCCCTCTCCAGTCCTATAAGCCCCCCTTCAGATACTGGAAGGCTGCTATGAGGACTCCATGCAGCCTTCTCTTCACCAGGCTGAACAGCCCCAGCTTTCTCAGCCTGTCTTCATACGAGAGGTGCTTCAGCCCCTTGATCATCCTCATGGCCCTCCTCTGGACTTGTTCCAGCAGTTCCATGTCCTTTTCATGTTGAGGACACCAGAACTGTACACAGTACTCCAAGTGAGGTCTCAAAAGAGCAGAGTAGAGGGGCAGGATCACCTCCTTCGACCTGCTGGTCACGCTCCTTTTGATGCAGCCCAGGATACCGT
>WYDI02029441.1:0-28850 GCA_009867235.2 Psittacus erithacus | reverse complement strand
TTCTTGAAAATGGGGGTTATATTTCCCTTTTTCCAGTCATCAGGAACTTCACCTGTCTGCCATGATTTTTCAAATATGATGGACAGTGGCTTAGCAACTTCATTTGCCAGCTCCCTCAGTACCCGTGGATGGATTTCATCAGGTCCCATGGGCTTGTGCACATTCAGGTTCTTAAGATGATCTCAAACCAGATCCTCTCCTACAATGGGCTCAAGGTCTTCATTCTCACAGTCCCTACATCTGCCTTCCATGACTTGGGTGGTATGGTCAGAGCATTTGCCAGTGAAGACTTAGGCAAAGAAGTCATTAAGAATCTCAGGCTTCTCCAAATCCAGGGTAGACAGCTCTCATGATAGCCTTCAGAGAGGGCCCGTGTTGTCCCTAGTGTGTTTTTTATTTGCAATGTAGCTATAGAAACCCTTCCTGTTATCTTTCACATCCCTAGCCTAGTTTAATTCTAACTGGGCCTTAGCTTTCCTGACTTGGTCCCTAGCTTCCAGGACAACATCTCTGTATTCTTCCCAGGCCGCCTGTCCTTGCTTCTACCTTTTGTAAGCCTCTTTTTTCCTTCGAATTTTCCTCAGCAGCTCCTTATCCATCCAAGGAGGTCTTCTGGCCCTCCAATAGAAGTCTTGACTGGACATGTCTATCTTAAGATGCTTGGACTTCTCTTAAACTTCAGATAATTTTTTTCCTAGGCTTAAAGTTTCCTTTTCCAGTTGTCCTGGGTTCAGCAGTAGCAGTCATTTTTTCTCCTTCTTAGTAGCTGGTGCGGTGCTGTGGTTTTGATTTTTGGCCTGGAAACAGCACTGATAACACCGATGCTTTTAGTTACTGCTTAGTCTGACCAAGGACTTTCTGAGCCTCATGCTCTGCCAGGGAGGAGGGGAAGCAGGGAGGAAGCAGAGAGAGGACACCTGACCCAAACTAACCAAAGAGGTATTCCATGCCACAGCACGTCATGCCCTGGATCTAAACTGGGAGTTACTCGGAAGGGCTAGTTCACTGCTTGGTCAGCGGGTGTTGAGTGGTTGCATTCTCTTCCCTTATCATTACTATTATTGGTGGTAGCAGCAGTGGTTTCTGTTATACCTTAGTTACTGGGCTGTTCATATCTCAGCCAGTGGGAGTTAGTGTCTTTTCTAATTCTCCTCCTCATCTGTCCGGGAGTTGGGGGGAGGAAGGACGGGGAGTGAGCTAGTGGGCTATGTGGTTTTCTGATTTACGACGGAACTCAAACCATGACACCAGTTATTGCAACTTGTATGGAAATATTTTGACATTGAGATAAAATTCTTGCTCGGATTCTCAACATTTTGAAGCCATTTTGCTCTGTGTTTTTGACTTCAGTTTTAGGTTCTGAAACTGAACTACAACAGTTAGTACTCTAATAACTTCAGTAATGCCTATGTGAGGTGTTCCTCTGTGCTAGATCTAAGTATTGTGAATAGTTGAGCTGGGCATATAACCCATAGCGGAGATTTTTCTTCTGTTTATTATTGTCCAATCTGGTGTGAGGAACTGAAAAATTTATTAGTGTTATTGGTATAAAACGCTGAAAACCCCAAGCTATGTAGCGCTTTGTAAGCACAAAGTTTTAAGATGTCAGTGTGTTAGTATTTTCAGACTATGTGGGGATTAATCTTGCTCAACTGGAAGATCATATGCAGGTGATTTGTGTGTCTGACACTGACCTCCTTTGGAGGGAAAAACAATACCTTAATTCTGTGTTGTATAAGTCGGAAATAATACCTCCCTGCTAAGTAGCAACCAATACCTAAATTAAATTTTTAAACTAAAACGCTGAAAGCTTTTGGGGAAGAAAGATTTAATTTTTATCTCTGCCATTGCTACACAATTATGAACAGTTAAAATGTGCACGAGTATATCCATAGTTTTACAGAAATATCTGGTTTATGCATATAATGGATTTTAGAGACAACAAAACAGGTGGTATGCAAATGTGTGCATATACACACATTTGCACGTGTCTATAACCCCGAAAAATTTATTTTCCTTGACAAAACCCAAAAATTTTAGACAGATGAAATTTATATAGGTAATGATGCCAACTGTTATCGTTAGTATTGTCTATGTTCCTCTTCATCATTAACAGTTCAGAAAAGCAGATAAAAAAAGCAAAGCTGAGTTTCATAGATACCAAATTTTTAAACTAAGATTTTAGTTTGGAAATTGTTCAAGGATAATGTCAATTAACTTTCTAAAGAATGTTCATTATGCGAAAATAGAATAAGTAAATATAATGTGGTTAACAGGACCTGCATAACTTGAAAATTATAAGAGAATACTGGAAGTATTTACACATTTGTATTCTTTAACACAGAGATGGTGGAAATTGGCCTCACACAAACAAGGCAGCAATTAATTTGCAGTTCAGAGTTTGTGTGATTTTTGTAATAGGCTGCAATATTTTTCTCTGCATATTTGTTTCCTTGAAAATGCCAAAAATTTTTTAGTAACTATCTTAAAAAAACATCATCAGATATTATAAAAGCTGTAGATGTTTCTGAGACTACAAGTGGATGGAAACCCATTGCAGATGTGTAAACTATGTCGCCATTATTCAAAGTACAGGTCTATGTTGTACTTCACATTTATACTTCATATTTAAAATCTTTTGTAAACACATTTTACCCGCTGAATAACAACAGTTTGTTAAGAAATTGTGAACTTTTTTATCACTTCTTAACATGTGATGAATTCTATATGCTTCCAGAAACATAACATATATTTAAAAGAAAAATTTTCAGTCTTGTAAGCTTAAAATTAAACCAAGCAGCTTTGCTTGGCTTGTGACTTTATGTAAGTCATAGTCTCCTCCTGCTCAACCTGCTGCTTTGCTCTTGTGAGCCAGCGGGGCATTCAAACATGTGAACCATGCACACAGCAGACTTCAATAGCAAGCACTGGACAGCAGCTATTTTGAAGGAGAAGAGACTGGATCCTGACAGTGCCTGTGACCTATTAATGTTTTATTTAGCTTTTATATCTAGGTAATTGTTTCCAGGTGAAGCAAGAAAAGTATTTTGAAAAATAAACAAGAAGCAATTTCAGGTACTGAGGTGGAAATCAAAGCTCTACCTTTCTGACTGGTTTCCCTGCGTTTTGTATTTGTCTTGTGTCTTTACTGGAATAAAAGGAGCATAGAGGGCAGTAGCTCTTGAGGAAGCAGACATTACCTGCTTTTTCAAAGTTTGTTTAAAGGGCATAGCCAGCAGCACTAGGAATGGTTTCAAAGGAAGCAGTCAGCTGGGAAAGGGCATAGGGTGAGTATGACTGGTCTCTGCTGTTACTTCTGTTCGTCCTGGTTTTACTTACATGGAAATGAGAAAAAGGAGTTCTCCTAAAGCTCGAGTGATCCCAAACAATCAGAAGAAGCAATTTTCACAGGAAAATGCTTTTTGATCTAACCACCTCAACGTGAAAAGCATGCTATAAAAATACAGATTTCTCAAGTATCTTTTATCATGGTGCATCATATACTAATGCTATTGATTTCTGAATAATCTCATTCATTCTTCAATGCTTTACCATTAGTTTTCTCTTAGGTCTGAAAATTTTTCATTCACAAAATATTTAATCCAAACATCATATTATAATGTGTTACACTGTCAACCTGTGGTGAATCAAGCCAAGCCTTATGAAAGCCACAAAGTTCAAGGCTCCCTCTTCTGCACCTGCTTGAGAGGTAGGATGGTTCTTCTATTGTGTACATGCAAATTAACAAGTTGCATCTCTAGGGATGTGAACACTCCTTAGACTTGTCCTGAAAGCACCATGAGATATCGCCTCTCCTTTCCTTTGTCATCTGTACTAAGGGCTTTTAAATACAACCTTAGCAATGTGCTGAACCCAGACTGGCATGCATAGCCTTTTTTTTTTTTTTCCCAAAGAGCAATATGTGTCTTTGACATGGTGTTGTTTGGCAGCCTTCTGGGCTTTTTCTTTCAGACACCTGTGGACTCATTTCACTTGCAATTTCATACATAATTTAATTGCTATATATTCTATAAAACACCTAGGGCCCAATTCATTTGCCTGCCTTTAAAAGTACCTCAATGATTTATTTAAGAGTTAAATCCTTCCGTTGGAATCATAAAGAATCATAAATATAATTCTAAGCTGAACAAATATCCGCTTTGTCACACTGTATGAGCCAGGGGTGAAATTCACAAGAAATATGTATCGATAACTGAATTATAATTCAGTGCAAAACATATTTCTCTATACTCTTTTCCTCAAATTTCTCCCACATATAGATCTTTGAGCATGCTTATATTAAAGAGTTATACCAATATAACAAAATCTTTTCAGTAACAGATCTAGTTAACTTAGTAGTAACCCTATAAGTAGATTTAATTGAAGCAATTTTAAATTAATGTAGAATTAAATTAATTTGAGAAACAGTTAAACTGTTTTGGTTGAACAAGTAAATTATCAAATTCTACTGATCTGCGGGTTAGTGCACTGACAGCAGGGGTTTGCATTGCTTTCATTCGATATGCATAAAATCTATCTAGTAAAGTTTAGAAATCCTTTGGATAATATCTGAGCTAGAGTTTGTTTAAACTTTATCCTTTAATATGGGAGTGACACAAAACAGGTCACCAGTTTGGCTTCACATTTTCAATAAAGCTCAAACTTTGCTACTGACTTTGTATTTTGCTTTGTGCTTCGCAGGTTCATACATGCTTGCATAAAATGATTCTTCAGTATTTTTAATCATACTTTGGACAAGTGCAAAGCAGGCCAAAGCAATGGAAAAATGGGCTGTTGATAAGCTAGGAACCTGAAGACAAGAAAGAAAATGATGTCCTTGTTCTCTTTATCACAGTATGAGAATGTTTGTCTGGTATTTTGGGTTTTCATGAAATAGAAACATAAGGCTTTGAGTGCCTTATGTTTACAGTGAAAAACCTTTAAATAATAGAAAACCAACACAGACATTATAGTCTTCGAAGAATTAAGGGAAAATTATGAAAATCTGTTATGTCTTGAATATATAAAGTAAGAGTCCTTGACCTACTATCTGAAACAAATCACACATTTTGTTCTATTGAAAACTAAATGTAAAGCTTCTGCTTCAAGAATAATTGAATGTATTTCCTCTTTTAAAGTAAAACCTTATGCTGGTCCATATGAGCCAACAGCACATCTTCCAGAAAAAGGTCTTATACTTGAAGCAACTGAGGAGGAGGAAAAGGAAATTTACTGCTAACCTCTCAAGGACTTAAACTGACATACAAGAATAATAGCACTTGACTATCCAATTTCTATCAAGGAAAGACAATTTACAAAATTTGTACAATTTTGTAAATTGTCTTTCCTTAATAGAAGAGGATTTTTGTAGATTTTGTAAATCATCCAGACTCTACTGAGAAGTGTTACCATACCACTATCAAAACATGTTTTCTAATCTGGGTGTGCCAAACATACAGGAAATTCTTAAGCAAGTGAAGCAGCCCTTCTTCCCCAATTTTATGGACTCATTAACAATAGTTAACTTTTATATAGGTGAATTTTAGACCTATATTTCCTCACTAATTGTTTTCTTTCATTTCACCATTAGATATGCCATCTGCCAGAGATTTATTTCAATTTTCATGAAAAGCAGATTCCACTTCTTTGGTAATCTGCCAAATATTTATCAGTTTTGTGCACATGAAGTCAAAAGCCAGCACATGAAACAGCTCCCTTAGTCAACTCCAAAACTTACAGGAATGAAAGGCACAGTGAAGACATCAAAACCAACATCTGCACAGATCTGTACAGCATCTGTACATTAACCTGGTCAGATTTCAGACCATATGAGCAGAAGTGAGTGGCTAAGCCCATAAATTTTATTGTGGTCACAGCTCTGAGATACATTGCAAATTTCAAACAAAGGAATGTTCTCATTTTTTCAGTGTGGTTCCATAGTCATATGTAGTGTTATACTCTGCTCCTGTTAACCACTCTTTTTTTCTGCATTTGCATGCATTAGGATAGAAATATGAAATACCACCAAACAGAGGAAGTCTGACAAACAGAGGAAAGGAGTAAGGGTTCTCCCACTTTAAAAGAAGCAATCATGAACACAAGTTTGACTTCCTATATGCTGGCAATTTGTGGGAGACTTTTTTCTATATACCATAGGGTGAGTGAGGCAAGTATTCTTCAGAGGGCCTGCCAGAAGAGCTTAGTTTGAGTACTCTGTAATGCATTTAGGATTTCACACCAACCTTCCTAGACTACAACAGCAGCTCTATGGTTCATTTTCCTCTTTCAATAGGTGCAGGTGGTTAGGGAGCATGAATGCCTCTGTGTATTGGGTGTCTGTGCCCAGGTGTTGACAGTGGAGGGGGCTACCAGAGGTGGCCTCTGTAAGAAGAGACTTGGTGCTACCCCATGCTGGACGTGACCAGACCCAGACACAGCTCCACAGCAGATCAGCCACAGGACGTGGCTGAACCCATCAGTCAAGCTGATGGCACTTCTGGGACAACATATTTAAGAAAGGACAAAGCCACCAGAAGGCAGTGAAGAGTAAGAAGGTAAAAAGTGAGACATAACCCTGTGAACACCAAGGTCAGTGAAGAAGGAAGGAGAGGGCATGCTCCCTGCAGCCCATGGATGAGCATGAGCTGAAGCAGGTGGATATTTTGTGTGTTCCATAGAGCAACCACACCCAAGCGGGCTTATTCTAGAGGGCTGCAGCCCATGGAGAGGACCCCTGCTAGTGGGAAAAAGTGAGGAGGAATGATCAGCAGAAAGGAATGCTTATGAACTGACCACAGTCCCTATTCCCAATCCCTCTGCATCGCTCAGAGGTAAGGAAATAGAGGAGTTGGGAATAAAGGAGTGAGGCTGAGTGAAAAAGACCTGGGGGGAAGGTGGGAAGGTGTTTATATTTTGTATTTGTTTCTCAGTATCTAACTCTACTTTAACAATAGTTTTCCACAGGTGGATCTGTTTTGCCCACAATGGTAATTGTTGAGTGATCTCTGCTTTTATTTTGACCCACAAGAGCTTTCCCCCCTTAATTTCTCCCCCTATCCTTTTGGTGAACAGGGTGTGGGGGGTGGTGGTAATGAGAGAGAAGCCAAGTGTTTTTCTGACAGCCAGTCAAGGTTAACCCGCCACAAACAAGAACTGCAAATTCTGCAATTGTTTTTCTGTCTCAGCATTATAGTATTTTAAAATCTGGATTAATAACATTTAAAAATACTATAATAACAGAGTTATTAATAAAAATGTAAGCAAAGAGAGAAATCCATCAGATCTTATAATTCCTCTAATAACTCAAACCACCTCCTCAACCAAAATCCTGGGAGGTATAAAGCTCTTTTTTAAAAGAGATCAGAGTGTGCAGTGTTTAGTGTTAATCATTTAACATTTTAAGTCTATATTTTTTATTTCAGTAGCTTACTTCAAACAATACTGCTGTCTGTCCTGTCCAGAGACTATATTCTTTTTTGTGTTATTTAATGTGTTTAATCTACACTAGGATTTATATTATTCATAAAGACGTTGTGGTCTTTAATTAACTTCCTCCCTGACTAACTTTCTAAGATAGAAGATTTTTTCCTGTAATGTTTTGATTTTTGATACTGCAAAACCTTGTCCTGTCAGCTAACCGGTTTATTAGTTGAACAGACTGAATTCTGCAGGCCAGACTTCTTAAGATATGGGTTGGAAGTAGGAAGCAAAAATTCATCAGGGATGTATGCTAAGTTACTGATTGCTGGCTTCATACTCTACAATGATTGTATTATTACATGGAAATGAAAAATGGAATTTTACAGAAATCCTATTCTGGTCTTACATGAAGATATGCATCAATCAGAAAAAGACAATTTCTTGACTCTTTCACTCCCCTTTCTGTTCCAAATAGCCTCTCATTAAATTTTGCTATTTGTAATAGTTGCATCTATAACACAGCATCAAGTCATAAAAGGTTTTGCAAGAGTCTGAGTAAAATGTTACCAAAAGCAACTGGTGAAGATGTTGAATATCAATCTGCTGCATCCTAAAGGACTTTGATACAATCAGGGATTATCTGCCCTGATTTTACTACAGGCCTGTGCTGAGAGGGAAGTAGAGGAGTATTGAGGATCATACAGAGTATTTGAGTTCTTTGATTTCCTGTGGAAAGAAAAAAAAAAAAAAGGAAAAAAGAGTGCTGTCACCTTTATGAATAACTCACTGTGGGGATTTACAGTGAATAAATATAATATTTTTGTTCAGACTGTGGGATGACACCAAAACCATCTCTCTGCTTCTTTCACAGGATGACACATCTAAGGAGAAAGAAATAATGCAAAAGATATGGCTGAAATTGTTAAATCATTTTATTTACTGTTTCAAATCAATATATATTATGTATTAACATAGACATAAAAATGCAATATTTGAATTTATTATCACAAGGAACCTTTAATATATCTTTCACAGGAGCAGAATCAACACTTCTAGATCAAAAGCTAAATCCACTGAGTGCCTTAGATGTTTTAGTGTTTAGTTTCACTGTATGTAACTTTAAACTGTTTTAGAAAATATGAGTCTTAATACCTTTTCACTAAAAGCAATTCGAATCAAAGTTGCAGACAGGTAGAATTCTGAACAGAAGCTAGACTTTGCAAGGTAATTAATATTGCAGAAAAAATATCTTGGGCATATTGAAATACAGAGCTTGGAATCTTTTATTGAAGAGAAGGATCTGATTTATCATTTGTCAAAAATAAAAAAAAAGGGGAAGAATTACTCCTCCTGAAACATGGTTGAAAGTGCTGGGTTTGCTTTTTGTTTGTTTTGCAGTAGCTCATGCAAGCTGTGGAAGACCTTTTCATCTTGCAGAGATTTAGATTTCTGTTTTGTACCTCCAAGCATTTGCTTAAGATAAAAAAAATAAAGATGGCTATGTTTTTCACACATAACTCACTTTTGCAATTGTTTTCTCTGTGTGCATTGACCACTACATTGGAGGTTTCAAATGATGACAGCTAGTCTAGAGTCCTTTCTCTGTTGAGACATCAGACCAATTCTGACCTGCTTTTTCTCAACAAGAGGCCTGCTGTGTTGCAAATGTACAGAAGAAAAACTTAGATCGATTACAGGACTAGAATAAGGACTCTCAAATAGCAAGGTACCCCTTCATAGAAACAAGTGATGTTTTCCACATGTGTAAAAACCTTCAGAAAATAGCCAAACTTTAAAGTATTCAAATAAATTCATTCAAATAAAAAGATACTTAAATAAAAAAAGTTCTCAAACAGTAAAATACGGCTAGATGGAGAGAGGTTTTAATATCATATTATTCTAAAATTATTTCATTTTTATTTTCTGTTGTTAGGCAAGGACACAATAAAGTGCATGGACAAGAGATGCTTTGAATAGTTTTCCAAGAACTGGTTATGCCAGGGATATATTATATTATATTATGTTTCAAGACAGCTTTGTGGGTTCCTTAAAATTCCCAGTCTCACTAGCTGTTTCACAACAAAAGGAGTTGAATTATTATTAAAATTTCAAGGATCTATTTGTTTGGCTGGACTAAATCAGTAGGTTCAATGAAAAGTAAGAGCAACATCTAAAAGTTGCTCTAAAAGTTGCCATCTAAAAGTACTTGAATCCACATCTTCACCTCTGCTGACAAGAATTACAGGTCTTTATGTAGTGAAGAAATTTGACCTATGTGGAAAATATTTTTCTGTGGGTCACATGCTAAACATACATCATTTGAAATTATCTTCTTCAACCCATTTACCAACCAAGAATTATTAAAATAAATTATTTGGAAAATAATTTTGAATACTGAATAAATTAGAAATAATAATCTGCTCAAGAAAATTTATGCATAAGAGAAAGTAAAATTCATCAAATAAATTGCTAGCTATGAAATAATTTCTTAGCTCAAGGCCTAAGTAATAAGCTCTGAAACCAGAGTACTGAACAGTGCAGATGCAAAAAATAAAATTTGCATCAAATAAATACTCAACATCATTCTTGCTTGAAGATGGAAATAAGTTCCATTTTTTCGAGTGCTTGTAAACAAATACATTTGGGAAAGTCTAATCATAGATTATTGAGCTCATCTGAACTATTATCAAGTTTTCAATATTCTGTTCCCTCAAGATACTATCTAATTTTTATTAAATTAATCTTATTTGAGATAGGTGGGTCTTTTCCTCAGTGTTTATCTTCCCTGACTTCATTTCTGTTCCCTTATTCTGAGCCATTTGTAGTCAGTGAAAAATAATACCTGGAGTTGAAATCATTGACAAAGTTAAAGATTTAATGCACCTGAATTCTATCTTAACATCTTATTCTGCAGGCAATATTAGTCTATTTTCCTAGTCTGATCCTGTAACTTTCTTTTCATTAATCTAGTATAATTGTATTCTTTCTCTGGTTTTGTGTTTATTTATTTTCTTTCTGAACCATATTAAATGCACTTTTCTGAAGTATAATTTAAAGGTAGGAAACCCTAAGAAATGGGAGACAATAGCAAAAAAATGTCCTCTGTGACACGCCATATATATGTAAGCATATATGTTTGGAATGGTCCAAAATCAAAAATGAAAATCTGATAAAGTGTTCAATCAGGTAAAATATAACTATTCTCATTTCTGACAAAGAATATAATGCTTTGTTATGTGCTTTCACTGTTCTTCCCAAATTTGATATTGATTGCTCTTTATAATCAACACCAAAAAAAAAAATGGTTTTTTTGAGTCCAGTGTGTTTTGAGTCCAGTATTTGTATCTGGTGAAGTTCAAACACAAGACCAACTGCCAAAAACTCTGTGCTGGATCACCTCAGATCTATCCATCTCATCTTCCTGCTACTTAAAGAGCTGGGAACCATAATAAAATGCTGCTGAAGTTGTTCTAAAAGCCATCAGTCAGCTGCAATCGGATTTATGAACTTGGTTTCAGTCCTGGAACTGCCCAAGTTGACATTAGACTAATGAGCAACTAATGACAGTTCAGAGTGAAAAGTATTGGCATGAAAAGACAACGAACACCCACTGGTTTGAGTCCAGGAAAGGAAAGGCAAGAGAGAGGGAGGCAGCATAGATTATGGTGCATGAAGAGGGAACAATGATCTGAAGTCAGCAAGGCACAAAGTAAGGCCAGGTTTTAGAAGGGAGGTTTAGTTATACAGCAGGTGCAAACTGGAAGTTTAAAACACCATAAAGAGAGATCAAAGAAATTTAGATTTATTCTTGAATTGATTCCAGCTCAGATCTACTTGCTGAAAGAGGCATGCATGTGCATATGGTTTTAGCCAAACCTAGTTTTCAGTAAAGAAACAATTTCAGCTCCACATTTTGCTTTTTTTCACCTGATTTCACAGTGCAGTTGCAAATATTTCTAACGTATATTAAAGTGCCACATGCTACTTTTCTTACTTCCCAGAGAACAGTGCACCAACTCAAATATACTTAATCTTAACAATATGCCAAGGCTATGGGGTATTTTGTGTAGTTCTTTGTATTTTTTAATGTATTAAAATTTTAAAGATGTGATTTCAAGAGAAATAAATGAAGTATTATTCCAACTTCACTGTTTGTATTCCTATAAATATGATATGAGACCTACTTACATTTTTCATTATCTAGAGGTGCTGGAAAGTAGACTAGTACTTGTATCTGTAATATAGCTGATAGCAGGTTACAGTGGATCATTCCTAAATCCCACAAAAATCTGATTTAAGCCTTCAGTTTAGGTCAGGCCTTACATGTTGACTTTTTTTCTCACTGTATCTAACCATATGCAAAATTTCCTTTGGCATTATTTTAGGCCAGCATTCAGAATAAGAGGAAGGAAAGTGTATCAAGAAGTGCTCTTCTTGTCAGACCTGTCTATGTAAGAAACAGGACAATTTCCCTTTATTCCTTGCAGTTATTTTAATACCGTTTGAACAGCATGATTGAACAGCTCCACTGAAGGAGTGGAGAAGTATCCACATTTTCACTACCTTCTTGTCTTCAAGCAACCCAACTTAAGTGTAGAACACCTCCACTTCAGTTGTCACTGATAGCAGGTATGTTCAAAATCTAGAAGCACAGACCACTTTCACAGATCTCTGCTTCAGTCCTCTCAAGGGAGAGGATTCAATCTATCTTTCCCACATTTTACTTTTTTCGCTGCAGACTTTCTTGGAAATATTTGAAATCTGTAAATCATAAAACCTTACTTCAACTCTCTTATTGATGCTGTGTGCATTGATTCAGAAATTTATATAACATCAAATTAATTAATTGTTATTCCTGCACTGGAGTTTAGTCATCCTTTTGGTTCACATTTAATACTTTGATAATATTTTCACAGTCAAAGCCAAGAAACAAAACTGACCCTAAGACTAGCTTGTCCTTACAAGGTCTTGCACATATGAAGGCGTGCTTCCTCCAACTTTGCATGAAGAACAGAATGAGAGAAAGTTTATCTTCCTCACACAGTAGCAGAATGGGCATTTTGCTAGCTAATTCCCCCAGAGATGAGACTATCATCCATTTTCATGCAGTGAAAATGTTTAGCTGTATGTCACAGGACTACCCTGGGCTTGCAAACAGATCTTCTGAAATGTTCTTTTGTAATGGAGGGATTGCTTTATATCATTCTCCAGGGAGAAAATTTGTGGGGCTGGGAAAAATTGCTATACCCTTCTCATGGCAGACAAAAGCTGGTTTTCATAATTAGGAGAAATTCTCATATTGATCAAATTCTTCACAAAGCTTATCTGTTCCATGTGAGATTACTTGAATTTGCCCATTACTCTGTTTCTTTTGCAAGCCAGAATTTTCTCTCCTCATGGCAGAAAAAAAAAAAAAAGCCTGAAAACTTTCAGTACTTCCCTGAATACTGGAACTAATATACTGTGGTTCCTTACAGATCCTCACCCATGCACAGTTTTCCTGCATCCTCCAAGAGGATCCATGTTATTTTTTTCTCCCTATAATACCGTATGCCTTCCTGTCTTCATATTGGATGTTTAATCGTTTTGTGATTTCATTACCTATCCAGCACTTCATTCTGATTGACCAACAGGCAAAGCAGAAGAGACAGTTTCTGAATCATTTCCCACCGTCATGACACTAATTTGCCTTTTTATTTCTGCTTATATTTACAGTGCTTCTCAGCAATTGGAGATGTTTATTACTCTGTCAGATTTGTCTGTGATTGGTCAAAGTGTTTGTTAATTATTAGGAAAGGAACAGAAGATTGACACAGACAGAATATAGACAATTAAGTGTTATTGTTTGTACTTTAGAAAGTAATCTACCTACTCATTTTGAACAACAACAAAAATACCCATACAAAAGCTAACCACAATGCAGCCAAAATGATACTCTTTTTCCTGAATTACAAATTCTATTTCATAATTATGTATTGGAAAGCAAAGTGCTCTTTGCAGTCATCTGAAAGGTATTACATGTGTAGAGTCCATACATGCTAGTGAGAAAGACAAAATTGGGAAGAGCACCAGGCACTGATGACATTGAAGTACAGAGATACCCAGTCTGGAGAAGACAAGGCTTAGAGGGATCTTTCTAAGGTATGTAAACACTTGAAGGGATGGTGCAAACAAGACAGAGACAGGCTCATTCCAGTCGTGCCCAGTGACAGGACCAGAGTCAATGGGCATGAAATGAAAAACAAGAGACTCTGTCTGAACATCAGAAACACTTTTGTATGGTGAGGGTGACCAAGCACTGGAACAGGTTGTCCAGAGAGGTTGTGGAGTCTCCATCCTTGGAGATACTCAAAAGCCACCTTGACGTGATCCTCGGCAACTGGTTCTAGGTGACCATGCTTGATTGGGGGGGTTGGACAAGATGACCTTCAGAGGTCCCTTCCAACCTCAATCATGCTGTGATTCTGTGATTCTGTAAGGGTTGTCACTCAATAATATTTCATGAAAGGAGCAGATCCACAAGCTCATTCAGGTTGGAAGAGATGTCAAGAAATTTCTAGTCCAACCTCTTGCTCAAAGCTCTGAAGCCAGATCAGGTGGTCCAGGGCTGTATCCAGTCTGATCTAGAGAAGCTCCAAGGATGGAGAGAAACTGCATAACTTTCCTGGCCTGCCTGATCGTCCACTTGGTGAATTTTTAGCAGTAAGTTTGCCCCGCTTAACTCTGGTGTGAATTGCTATGTTTCTGATATTGTCTCCTCTAGTTAGCATGAAACTAAACTTTGCCAGGGAGCACGCTTGGACTTTTTCCTATGTCTGCTCCAACAGTATTACAGATGCTACTTTGATTATGCCTAGGGATAATCAAATGCCTTCTCTGAATGGCCAAGTACATAGATCTAGGTTCAACAGTGACATAGATTTTTTAATGATCAGCCCCTAAACCTCCAAATTTGGTAGTAGCTGCAAGACTGATAATTACCTGAATTCCCTGTGCTTTGTAGCAGAGAAGCAGGCTTTTATACTGACTTTCAGTTAGCTATGTATCAGGGTGACAAAACCCATGGATCCAAGCAAAAACCTGAGAAGATGTCTCTGAGAACTTGTTCTTTGCAAGATTTTATACTTATGTTTAGGTCTGAGGTTTAAAGGCAAATCCCACAGGTTTTGGAAGTGTTGGCTGTACTGCAAGTTTTCCACTGTGTAATCACGAATGTGAAATTTACCGGTCTGGAGAAAACAGAAAGTGCAAGATTAGCAAGACTAGCAGATTGTTTCTCAAGAGATAACATTTCCATTTCCTAGATGCTTTACCTTTAGTTTGAATAGAATGGGGACAAGACACACAACCCTTGTGTGCTGCCTTCCCAGCTGCGTATAATAAAACAGGAATACAACTGAAGTGTAAGTGTTCAATTCTTTACTGTTTTGTATTCTTCAGAGTCATGTAGAAAATGGTAGTATGGTGCAGTGGTATTTCACTGTAAGGAATTAAATACTAAATCCTTTTTCCATCATCAATTTACAAGGGGGTTTTGGGCTTTTGGCTCCACACCCTCCTCCCCCCTATATTAAAAATAGCTTAATGTATGTTTCATAACAGTTTTATGAAAAAGATGTTGATTCACCTTTCATAGTTGCATGATTCAATGCTTTATGTATTCTATTTTCTATACAAGTAAATAATGTCACCATGGCATTCTCTATATTTAGAACTGAAATTATTACATACAATCAGTGTCTTTGTTGTTTTACATGAACAGTCTCAAAATTCATCTGCTTAAATACTTCGGGTCTTCTATAAAGTACTTTTGGAGGAGACTTTTCACATACCCTTCAAAATCTGATGAACAAAGTTGCAAAATAAAGCAAATAACTAGTTTTGCTACATAAACCCCTCCTAAAACTTAATAAGAAAGCCTTACTTCAAATAGTTTCTAAGTGCTGATGACTGAAAAACATTGACATTTTAGAACTTTTGAGTAAATATAAAGTTTGGGATTTTTTTTTTTTTAATGTATTGTAATCCAGCTTTAAATCTAGACATATTTTTATTGAGTTACTGATTTCTTAATTCTTTGAATCCTTTAATAAGAGTAAATAATAAGAATGGTATAAGTGCTGCACAGACCACGAAACAAGGAATTGCTGTTATGTGAAAATTAGTTTGTTGTCAGCGTGTTCTTACCAGTTCAGGTGTGAGTTAAAAAAAAAGGAAGCAACAAAGTTCTATAGGAATATGTGTGAACTTTCTAAAATTCAAACTCATTTGTTAGCAGATGCATAATAAAAAAAAAATAGAAGACTGGAAGATATTAGGAATATTTTATCAATGAATACAGGTACTGGTTTTGAGTAAAAAGTTTTGAATCTATGGCTTAATACAACAGTGCCTGTGCACTCATGAAGAGATGCTGGAGGGAACTGACAAATCATTTTGTATTAATGCATTGTGTTAGGAAAAAGGCACATACTCTGACAAAATTAAATATCAGAATTTACTAGCTTTTAAATTACTGCAATTTAGGGCTTCATTTTCAAATATTTTTGAAATTTTGGGTTAAAACAGCAGAATGTAAAGTATTCTTTACCCTCTCTTCTCATCTCAATAAAAACTTTGGTTTCTGACAGACAGAATATTTTTTGAAAAGGGAAAAAATATATTCATAGTAAACAAAGAGAAGTAATATATATAGAAGGCAAGACATGTCAGGAGAAAGCCAGTGATTTAAGGTTTATTTGATTATATTTTGGGGTTTTTTATTTATTTATTTTTTTATCTGCTTGCTTATTAGCCTGATAAAAATTTAATGTTGTCACACTTACAGAAGTTAATGACCCATCAAATCCATAGCATTCTGGTGAAGAAGGACGTTGCTGTGGTGTTTTAAAGGTTGATTAGATACTCCAGTCCATAGTGCACTTGCACTTTTATATAGACAGTCTGTTCTACAAAGAGGGTTAAAAATTCTTAACTATATGTGATTTCAGCAAGACTGCACTGATAGGTCAATTCTTGTTTAAATGTGTACTTAATCATAAATGTCTTAGCCTACAAATGACATTTTGTTTAACACAGCATTTACCAAAAGAATAATTGATGTCTTCTAATCCTACTGTTATACTTCTCTTGGTTTTCTTGTGGAGACATCAACATAAATAATGAGACTCTTACCCTATACTGGTCATGATTAATTGAAGACCAAATATTTTAGATTAACCAACACCTCATTTATTTTGTTGTATCGCTTCAAATTATGATAACAAATGTACCATTTATTATCTATGTCTTGGGAACAAAACTTCCAGATAAAGGCAAATACACACACACATGCAAACCTGAATCATGCTGAAATGATATTGCAGATATAATTTACAATCACTGTAAACACACTGGCATATTTGAAGTGTCTCAGTAAAATTATAAATATGTAAGAAACCATAAGGCACTAAACTTTCTATTTCAAACCAAGTCCAAGAAAAATATCTCATATAGCTTCTACTAAAAAGCATAACTCTTTGTCTTCCTCTAAATGTTTACTTGTCTATTTGGTCTGCATTTAAAACCAGAAAGGAGTGTCATACACAAAACGTGCTTTGCAGAAACTTTTAAAAATCTTTTTCAATTACAGCAATAATTTAACAGAGACATGAGTAAAAGAAAATAAAAAAAAATAAAATAATAATACCATATAATAAAAGCACAACATTACTGCAACTACTTCTTTGTTTCATTGACTTAGTATATGCTACTTTTCTTGGATCTTCTGACAAGAATTTTTTTTTCCAGTATTAGCAATGCATTCTAACTCCCAATTTAATGGATCATTTTAACTACTTAGCCACAAGTCTGAACACAATAGCTTTCCAAAAAGCTCTTTAATAGTCTTTCTTTCATGGTCTTAAGCATACACTGACATTTTAACAGCACATTTTCACAATCTTTTTCTATTCCTGTTGCAGCTTCTTCTATACACATAGTTCTACAATATTAGTCTCAAATATAAAATTAAAAATTAAATCTTCTGCGATGTTTGGTGGTGTTTCATACTTCATGAATGTGCTTGTATCTTATTAAACTTCACTATTTGCATAACAGAAATTACTTTTATCCTTATTGTTTGCTTGGAGCTAAAAATTAAAATCTGATTCTCTTCTGTATCCTTTTGTAACTTCATTCTTTATCCAACTTTTAGAAGTTGAATAATTGCCAAGGAATAAGGAGAGGAAGAAAAAGAAAAAAAATGTGTAGTGTGAGGTGATGAGTGTAAACAGTGAAAAGATCCAGGGTAGGATATGGTTTTGGTCTTACTGAGTTGAGTGATTATGTAGATATTTTTCTTTCTGAAAGAACAATACCTGATTATCTAAGGAACAGAAAAAGTAGAGTGCTTGTTCTTCCTGGTAGTGGAAAATTTGTTCCAGGCAGATGAGTGTATTTTAAAGGTAAGATGCTGTATTAATTATTCAGAATGCTAAATGCCTGATGACTTTGTCAGAAATCACTAAATTACAGTCTTGAAATCAGGGTAATTTAAGTTATAACTCTTCCTCATGTTACATATTTTAGCACATATAATTCATAGCATATCCCACTGTCCTGGGTTCAGCAGTAGCAGTCATTTTTTCTCCTTCTTAGCAGCTGGTGCAGCGCTGTGTTTTTGACTTTCAGACTGGAAACAGCACTGATAACATCAATGGTTTTAGTTACTGTTCAAATGTTTAGTCTGACCAAGGACTTTCTGAGTCTCATGCTCTGCCAGGGAGGAGGGGAAGCTGGGAGGAAGCAGAGAGAGGACACTTGACCCAAACTGACCAAAGAGGCATTCCATACCACAGCACATCATGCCCAGGAGGTAACTGGGGGCAGTTATCTGGAAGCGCTAGATCACTGCTTGGTCAGACTCGGTGTTGAGCGGTTGTGTTCTCTCCCCTTGATATTTCCTTTGTCATTGTTATTATTGGTGGTAGCAGCAGCAGTTTGTGTTATACCTTAGTTACTGGACTGTTCTTATCTCAAACTGTGGGAGTTGTATTCTTTTGATTCTCCTTTGCATCCCTCTGGGAGCTGAAGAAGGAAGGGGGGGAGTGAGTGAGAGACTGCTTGGCTGATTTATGGCTGGGCTTAAACCACAACACCAACAAACAGTCTTTATACATTTTGATTTAAAGTAGCAAAAGAACCCCCCTGCTGAGTAATTATAGAGCAAACAATTAAAGAACCTGTAAAACTCAGAAAGCCATATTCCCTGTATGAGCTGAGCAAAACTGGCTGCAAGACTGGTGGGCAGGGTGACTGAAACCATCATTGTTCTCCAAATATAACAAGGGAAGGGGTGGGCTAGGAAATGGCAAGCATATTGGGCAATAGAATAAATTTTTTATAATGTGCAGAATTGATACAAGGTACAAATCAAAGGATGCATAAATTCCACATTACTTCAGTTCCCCTGTTTTATTTACTTACAAATAATATAAAATGCAAGTATTTGTGAATGGACTGGCTAATTTGACAGTGAGGTGGACTGAAAACTGGCTGAATTGCTAGGCTCAAAGGATTGTGATCAACACGAAGTGCAGCTGGAGGCCCGTCACTCATGGTGTACCCTGGGGCCAATACTGTTGAGGTACACCATGGTGTACTCAAACATTCATGGTGTACTCTTGTCACTCATGGTGTACAAAGGCCAATGCTGTTTAACATCTTCATTAAAGAGCTGAATGATTAGATGGGGTACACTCTCACTAAATTCACAGCTGATACAAAATGGGGAGTGGGGAGTAGGGAGTGAGGCTAACTCATTAGACCTTGCTGCTGTTCAGAGGGACCTGGACATGCTGGAGGAATGGAAAAGAGGAATTTCATAAAGTTCAGCAAAGGGAAATGCCCAGTTCTGCATGTGGGAAGGAGTAACCCATGCAGCTGTACAGGTTATGAGCTGACTGACTGGAAAATAGCTTGGCAAAGGACCTCTGAGTAGTGGTGGAATTCAGCCAGCAGCGTTGCCAGTAGGTCAGCAGAGATGATCCCTCTGCTCATCACTGTGGAGGCATATTTGGGGTGCTGTGTCCAGCGCTGGACTCCTCAGTATGTGAGAAGGCACAGACATGCTAGAGCAAGCTCAGCAAAGGCTCATAAGGGTGAGGATGAGAGAGGAGCAGCTACTGTACAAGGTGAGACTGAGTGAGCTAAGACTGTTCAGCCTGGACAACAAAAGGCTCAGTGGGTCTTGAAAATCTGTATAAATACTTGATATGGGCAAGGAAGGAGATGGGGTCAGACTCTTCTCCGTGGTGCCCAGCGACAGGACAAGAAACAATATGCGCAAACTGAAGTACAGAAAATTGTATCTGAACACAAAAAGACATTTTTTCTTTGTGAGGTACTATGTGTTTTTATTGTGAGGTTTTTCAAACACGAACAGATTACCAGGAGAGGTTGTGGATTTCCCTTTCTTAGAGATACTCAAAACCTGACTGGACAATTGTGCTGTGCAACTTTCTCTGTTGGGCACTACTTTGAACCTGGAGATACACTGAGATGGTCTCTAGAAGTCCCTGCCAACTATTCTGAGCTTTTGTGGTTCTGTCATTTGAATACTTACACATGTATTCCTCAGAAACAGTGTGGAATTGCATTGTTATTTAGGGTAATTTACTTTAATGTGAAGGTATTTTTATACTGTCGTTTCTTCATAGTTTGTGAAGAACCTTTATCTATGAAACTGAAGCAATGTTAGTCATAGAACCTGCAATAGTTTTAGATCTTAGATATTTTCTTTGTTTATTCAAATCTTGATTGTTCTAATAGATTTTTTTCTCCTTCTAGATTTGAGGAAGGCCATCTGTGGAGAAGCAATAATCTAACCCTTTAATTCTGGAAATCAAATTACTCTGCTTTGTTCTGCACAGCAATGTTATTGAGAGACTGTATAATTGAAAAATGTTTGGTGTTTCAGTTAACCCTGGCTTTGCTCCATTCACTTTTGAAACACTGATTTATTTGCAAGAATTCCAGAGTTGGCAAACTAGGCAAACATCCTGCATCTGGGCACCAAGGTAAATAACATGACATGATATATTCAGAAAATTATAATATAAGCCAGGAGAAATATAAAAAGAGAGGGATAATGAATTCTCTTGCTATGAAAAGGTGGAAAAATTAGGGTAGCTGAAGAGACAATTTGAGAGAAGACGAGGAGATTTTACTCATTCTCCCCTATGAATAAATCATTATGCTGCATGACCAAATATTGGCACTGTACATTCATTGTTTACGTACATCTGTATTGTTACTACTGCTAATTCATACAATGTATCATTTATGAAATTTAAGATTGAACTGCAGTTTAGGTGAAGAATTTCTTAATGAGACATTTGATAGAAGTGTTTACTATAGCAATAAAGCAGTAGGCTGGCATGTGTAGGAGGCTACAATGAATCCATGCCCCAAGTGCTTGGAAGCCAAATGTCTTTAAAAATTCTAAATTTTTATAAACACTCCAGTTGTTCAAAGCAGTTATATACCTATTTTACTTCAGCCATGTCCTTATTAGGGCTGCTAAATTGGAATGGACTTCTGCTTTTCTGCATTTGGTCACAAGTTTTGTAGTGTCTCTTCTGCGCAGATTTTAAATTTTTCCTTAATAAAGAACAGTTTTGAGAGTGTTAGTTTCCCTATCTCTTTCCACTAAGGAAAACAACTCCAGCAGAAAGGCAGTAAAAAAATATTAAGAAAGCAATTATATTTCCCGTATTGGTTATTGTTTTATAACTTCCATTTTAATGCTTATCTGCTCTATCTAGATGCTTTTTTCTTATCTCTAGCTGCCCATTAAGCAGCTGTTGGTAGCCTTACTGTCACTTCCTATTCACTTTTTGATGAGAAACTTAATTTTGAATATTCACCAGTTCCATCTAAATGTTTACATAATAGCTTGCTACTAATTAAATTCCACTCTCTTGGACTGTGCACTCTGACAGTCTCTCTTCTTTTCATTTTCCCCTTGGTTGTCTCTTCTGCCATTCTCTGTCTTGGCTGTATGCCTGGAATATATTTTCTGCTCAGATAGAACCTGTCTCCAAACTCCTCAAAACACTGTGAGACAGGAGCCCTCCACTTTTTTCCCAGCTAAAATCATCAGGATGGAATGTGCCCAGACATACTCATAGCTTCACAGCCCACCCATTGACTTGGCAACTTTATACTCTTCTGTTCCTCTCTATCGCTATAAAAATATCTTCAACAGAGATCTTACATTTATAAATAAGTATGCTGAACTATGTGCAAACCAGTTTTAATCCCATATAGAGTTCATTTGAAAACTCTTTCTGGTGAGGAATACCCTTTATAGCGCCTAAGCAGTTTGAAAGATGTGTGAATAAGAATAATCAAACTTGATTATGACACTTGTAAGGACAAAGAATAATAACGTATTCTGTTCCATTCTTACTGAAACTTCAAAAATTGTTATTACCTTCTACTAATAGTAACTCTTAGTACTCTTCAAAAATAATTCAGCATTTCCCATTAATCAATTAAGAGACCATTCCCCTACTTGTTCCATGTGCTCATTGTTTTTCTCATTTGGCTGTCAGGAGAATAACTGGATTTGCCAACCCAAAAAAGAAAAAGACACAAGTTGTGCGAGCTCTCAGGAAATCATTGCAACAGTGGTCCAGTATTACCACACTGCTGTTTGGTTTTCCCTGCTGCTGTTCCCCATGGGCTTCCATTCAGAAACCATGTTTTAGTGGGAATTGTCTCCTATGATTGCAGATTGGGTCCAAATCTCTTACAGGGATGAAAAGTACTGTACAAATTACAGTTAAGAGTGCCATAGTACACAACCTCCTCGTTAACTTTGCATGATAAAATTATTTTTACATGTACCATACACTTTTGAATGCATTTTCACAATTTTAATATTTAAAGAGCACTTCCACTGTGGCACATTAATATACTTTGAATTAGAAACTCATACAAATTTCATTAAGTCTTGTCAAAATTTTATCAGCAATTATCAATTTTTTGCTGCATGAGAAAGAGAAAACTTAAACTTTTACACTCTAATGATGTACTTTTACACAAACATGTAAATTGTCTGTAAAACATCCATGGACTCACAATAAAGAGTGGAATAGATTAGTGTAATCATCATGTAATTAATCTTGAGACAAAAATATATTTAAGCACTGAAACTGTTCTCACTGAACGGCAATAAAATATTACAACCTTAATTCCTTCTCATTTTTTTCTTTTTTTTTTTTTTCTCCCTTGCAGTGGAGTGCATTTAACATTTGTCTTATGCAAGCATTTCTAAATTCCGTGCTGTGGCTTTCCTCTTATTCAAATCATGCTGAACCTATCTGAAATGGTATAGGAGGCATGTGCCTTACATAGAAGTAATTCTCATGAAAAAAGAAAGAATGAAAAATAAGAAAATCTCAGTTTCAAGCGTTGAGATACTCCTGCTAGTTCTGTAATAGGTACTGTTCTGTTTTGAGCTGGAATAGAGTTAATTTTGTTCCTAATAGCTGGTGCAGGGCTGTGTTTTGGCTTTAGTTTGAGAACAGTGTTGATAGCACACCAATGTTTTAGTTTTTGCTCAATAGTGCTTTACCTGACCAAGGACTTTTCAGTCTCTCATGCTTGGCCAGTAAGGAAGAGCACAGGAAGCTAGGAGGGAGCAGAGACAGGACACCTGATGCAAACTAGCCAAAAGAGTGTTCCATATCACAGCACGTCATGTCCAGTGTATGAACTGGGGGGAGTTACCTAGAAAGGAACAATCGCTGCTCAAGAATAGGCCGGGCATCAGTCTGCAGGTGGTGAGCAATTGTATTGTGCATCACTTGGGTTTCTTGGGTTTCATTCCCCTCTGCCTTTTTCCTTTTCCCTTTCCATTACTATTACTTACTACTAGTATTATTATTGTTATTAATTAATATTATTATTACTATTTTTTCCCAATTATTTAACTGTTCTTAGTTCAACCTATGGGTTTTACCTTTTTCTGATTCTCCTCCCCATCTCCTTCCCCATCGAAGAGAGGCAAAGAAGAATGGGAGTGAACAAGTGGCTGCATGGTACTGAGTTGCCAGCTAGGATTAAACTAGGACAGCTACTGAGAACAACTGTTGTCCTCTCTACCTCTGTGGAAAAAAGAAGATAGTATTACAGGTAATCATTAATAGTAGGACTACTGGAATAGGAAACATTCTTCAGTGCTCTTTCTGATATGGAACCGGCAGCTTAAAGTACGTGGTTGGCAAGGAAAACAAGTGAGAGATACTGGTATAAAGGAGGTATTGTCTCCTCCTCTAAGCTTAAAATACCAATGGTGAGGTCTTGGATGCCAAGTCTCTAATTATATCATTCCCTGTTTTCACTGTCTGTGCTTCAGTTTTGCTGATGGAGAAAACAAACATGAGCCACCATTTTGCCAAAAAGACTGAGTATTTTGTAGGGAATCAAGGGAGGAGAAAAAAAGTGCACTTAATATTTGCTATAAAAGTACTCATATTCTTCCTTATCATGACTACCTAGTATTATTATATCATCTTGCATGCCTTTGAAGGCACCAGTCTAACTGCACTGCTGTGAGTCTCTTCCACACACAATGCACAAGGAACTGTGTTCTGAAGAGTGGAAATTTTTACAAATGTTACAACACTGAGCAAACATAACATCATACCATTCCGCTTACCTTTGCATAATATAAGAAGTTGATCTTATATTCACCAGTATAGAAATAGAAATAAAATATGGAATAGTATTTGGTTAAAGAAAATTACATGAATGGGGAGATGGTGGTCTCTGTGAATGGTATGTTGAAAGGAAATGGATTTATTCAGTCTAAAGAAAAGAAGGGGAAAAAGGGATCTTATTGCTACCTACAACTGCCTCCTGTACAGATATGAAGAGGATCAGGCCAGACTCTTCTTGGAGGTAAAAGAAAGGCCAGCAGACATGTACTGCATCAAGGGAAATTCCAATTCAATATTCCAAATTTGGATAATCGCAGTAATCAAACGCTGTAACAGGTTTCCCAGAGAGGCCATAAACTGGAGTATGGGTGAAAAAGGGTAAAGCAGTACCCTCAAAGATGTTCATTAGAGGGTTTCTTCAGTAAACATGAAGAAAAGTCAGAGGAAGAAGGAAAGTTTACAGCATCTTTCTCTGTCAAAAAGCATATTATGTAGCTTATGTGAAATTTTTAGCATTCAGCCTGAAGGATATGTAGTACGGGTCTTATCTATTAATTGCACTGAGAGAATTCCTGTAGTCTTTAAATGCTTTTATAGGAGTACCATTCAACCAAAATAGTATTTCTATAGCTAATATCACAGTACAGGTCAACTGTTATCACAGGTAGACAGCTATGAAATAGATTCTGGCTTATCAGAAAAGGTGGATTAATTATGAAAAACGTGAGTACAGCAAAAGTTTGTTGCCTGTAATTTGGCATTACACAGATTTGTATTTAACAAATAGAGGGTTACTTTAATGCTCTGAATCAAAACCCTATTTTACCATATATTTCTCAGAAAATTCAAGTTTGCTCTGTAGGAAGCAGTACATAGATGCTGCAGGACAGTCCTAAGTCTAGGATAATTGCAATCCATTTCTACCTGCAGTATCACTATGGGCCAACTTTGGAGTGTTTCTCATGGTGCTTTCAGAGGGATACTTGGATGTTTCTTGAGTATATTTACTTTCCATTCAGATATCATAGGTACATTACTTAAGGTGATATCTGTTAGAAGAAGTGAGTGAGGTCTTTCTTCAGAAGTGCCATGATATTCTTATTGTAAGATATTTAATCACCTCATCGGGATGTATGTGCAGCCGGCTGATGCCATCAGCATCCCATCAGATCCTAGAGATACCTACAATATTGTGAGTGCTTTAAGGATTTCTGTAATGGGCACCTGTTAGATCCTCCATCTCGGAAGTGAGAAACAGAACTGATGGGAAATTGTGCATTCAGAGTTCACCTTACAGAACATTAATTTCCCTGTAAAAATGAGCCTTTAATTTCTCTTTAACTTCCTTCACCCCCTTGTAGCCTGCAGAGGAATAACACCACCAAGTTACAAGGCATTCTAAATTAAGAAATGTAGTTGCCTCCCCATTGTCACTAAGAAAAATATCACCCTTATTTTCAGACAAGATGGAACAGCAGATAATGTTGCTCAAACCAGACTATGGCACTTGTTTTCTATTTTTGAGTTTTAGTCAGTAAATTACACCTTGTCAAGCAGCATGAATGTCTCATATGACAATCATTTTAATTAATATACTTGGTTTTCTTTTTCCCTTAAGGCATCACAAAAACTTTCATGAAGAAAAACATGTATTTGCTTCCCAAATGATATAAATATACATATTAATATAAAGGTAGTTGGTTAAAAATTTTGGTTGCTTGACGTTTTTTGTTTTAAGTATCTATTTTCAACTTTGCCAGACTTTAACTACTTATTTGCCATTTCCCATCTGCTGAGTATCTGGTATGCAACACACTGTTTTAGAAAATTTCATATGCTATGGTCTAATGGGAACAAATATAAGATAATACATTATTCTTTTGGAAATAGATGCTTGGGTTGTTTGGGTTTCCTTTTACTAGTAGGTGACACACCTGAAAAAAAGCTTTTTTTCTGGATATATTTATGAAAACAGACCAGCTGACCACCCAAGTTTATACTGGTGTTTACATCTGTGTGAAGATAAAAAGGGAGAGAGATTAAGAAAAAAGGAAGCAAATCAGAGGAACAGAGACATGCATTAGACGATTTTTGAGGTCGCTTCCAACCCATATTCTTCCAGAATTAAAATTCAGAGAATAAGTAGTAAAATTCAGAGAACAGGGAGTTTGTGGCCTAATAAGATATGGACAAGGAAAACCATGCAGCCTCAACCTGAGTGAGAAAAGATAGAACACTAAGTCACCCTCAGTGGACAATGAAAAGTGGATGTAGTAGCAGTTTTGAGAACGCATTATACTAGTAAAGTTTCTTGGCTACTCAGCCAAGAATTGTAAAAGGAAAATACTCTTCTAGATTGTCTGTAGAGCTGTTTACTTGTATGATAAGGAGACAACCCACTGAAAATAGTGCTTAGCATCTCAGGAACTATCAGACCACACCACTTGTGAGCATGGTTCCCAGTAATCTGCATAGAATTTGAAAAAGTTATTTTGGAGTTTAATAGCTTCGTAGCTGATTTGTGTACATTTTCAAGGTATGTTAATTTTTAAGATTTATGGATTAATCTGATACTTCTAAAGCAATCTGCATAATAGCCTTACCTATATATGGCAAGACTCTACCATAATAGAATCATAGAACAGTTTGGGATGGAAGGGACCTCAAAGATCATCCAGTGCCAACCCCCTGACATTTGCCAGGGACACCTTCCACTAAACTAGGTTTCTCAAAGTCCCATCCAACCTGACTTTAAACACTTCCAGGGAGGTAGCACCCACAACTTCTCTGGGTAAAATGTTGCTGGATCAGGTTGTGCCTTCTTTTTATTACAGCTTCTAGCAGGAGGTAGAAACAGATCTGACATGGAGTATATGCCATCAACCAAATGTATGTCTTACATTCACTGAAATCACTCAAACATACAAACAAAGAAAATACTACTTATATAAATAATCCTAGTGAAGTGGTAGGAAGAGGACACTGGAACTGGCTTTAGAAAGGAATTAGATACGACTTTGCAGAAATAATACACTGAAAAACACTCCCTGTGGCTCACTGAACACACAAAAACACTCCCAGTGACAGCTTGCTGTACATACCTGGAAAAAGCTCCTTGCACTGACATCATGTATTTTCACTTAGTCTGCATATAATCTATTAAAGGAACCCACGCTTCTGTTTTCAAATTTATTTCTATAATGAGTGTGAGTACCTCATTTTTGCACTGAGAGAATCATTTTTTTAATAAATTGCAATTCATTTACTTGTAAAAGTATCATTTCTCTCCATTTGTATTTTTAAGTCAGAGGATGTCATAATAGTAGACCTCTTCAGATCTATTTATTACCATAGGTATGCTACACATTCAGAAAAAAGAGGAATACATTTAGAAAATGGACAAAGCTTCTGATTGAAAATAATTGATTTAGAGTCATGAGAAATGAGACTATGATTCATCTAAAACTATCAAGCTGATCTGTATTAACTTATGGCTTGGACCTTTAACAGGATAAATTATCTCAAACACAGAAATGGAAAAATGGTTTTCTCTGCCAAATTGTACTAGTTTTGTCTGGGATAAATTTAATTTTCTTCATATTTGCTCACATATTTTAGATTTGCGCTGAAAACAGTGCTGATAACACAGGGATGTTTTAGCTAGTACTGGGCAGTGCTTGCACAGAGCCGAGTGCTTTTCTGCTCCTCACACCACTCCACCAACAAGTAGGCTGGGGTTGCACAAGGAGTTTGGAAGGGACAGAGATAGGACAGCTGACCCTGAATTACCTCTGGGGTATCCCACAACATATGGAGTCATACTCAGCTATAAAGCTGGGGGAAGAAGAAAGAAGGGGGAACATTCAGAGCAATAGTATTTGTCTTCCCAAGCAACTATGTGCGTGATGGAATCCTGCTGTCCTGGAAAACTATTAAATACCTGCCTGATGATGGGAAGTAATGAATTCATTTCTTATTTTGTTTTGCATGACTGTACAGCTTTTGCTTTAACAATTAAACTATATTTATCTCAACCTGTAACTTTTCTTACTTTCACCCACCTGATTCTCTTCTAGATCCTACTGGGGGAGCATGAGCAAGCAGCTGTTTTGTGCTTAGCTCTTTACTGGGGTTAATCTGCAACAGAAATATATCTGTGCCATTATTTTCACTAACAAGTGCCATTATTTTCACTAACAAGTGCCATTATTTTCACTAACATTGAAATCAGGAAGATATCTGTATCATCTCTTACAGTGTAACTGGGGTAGTATAACAGCACTAGCTACTGTGTTATTCCTGAAATTTCAACTGACTAACAGTAATATTCCAAATGATTATACTTAGTCAATAATCCAAGTGTTTATTTTGTTCCAAATGTCATGTAAGGACACCTTGCTCTTCACTATTTAATGTGGTGTGTCTGTGATTAATATCTGCTAATATTGAACTTCTGGTTTCCTAAGCAACGGTAACCAGGTGAAAGTTTTCAAATCCTTCCTACTACTAGCTTGATGCTTTAATGTAAAAACCACGGGTTTTTTATTGTAAGGAACAGGACTCAGGATGTTGTTGTTTGTACTGATTACTGCATTGCAGCCGAGTTGGAGATTTCAGGGTATAGATACTAAAAATATTTTCTTCAGTTTTGGTTGATATTAATATGTGCTGACTTACTATAGTAAAAATTAAATATATATATATATAAAAATAGAAGTTTTG